>ML297164.1:0-29433 GCA_005239495.1 Nicotiana undulata | reverse complement strand
CTCTTACAAGGTTAGAAAGGAGACTCACCTCATGACGATATCACCCCTCGGATCAAGGATGCGTCCGAATCTCCGAAATCTACTCTCGATGGCTCACAACTAGCGAAACATGGTATAATTGAATCAATTTCAGTTCCAAGAAGGAGAATTAACAAGAAATCCTAAAATTAAGCATTCTTGAAAGTTTTTGGAATTTCGACCCCGGGCCCACACGTTCGGATTTCAAAAATTCTTGAAGGAATCAATTTCCCGAAGTCTAAGGATCATAATTATGCAAGTCCTTGCTAGAATTCATGGCAAAAATGAGTAATTCATAATTTCCCAAAATCCCTAAATTTCTATCAAATTCTATGAATTTTTAGGATAATTAGAAGGGAATTTCATTAGGAATTGATGTTAAAATCATGAAAACTAAGGAATTAAATTACCTTGATGACTATGGTGGAACACCCTCTTGAATTTCTCTCAAAACCTTTGAGGAGGAAGATGACAATGGAGGACGAATGGGCTATGTCCCGTATTAAAATACATTGCACAGCTGCTCGTACTATGCGATCACAGCTGGGCCAGTGCGTTCGCACAGGGCAATTGCCCAGGGCCCTCAAGAAGCACAGTGCGATCGCAGCTGAAGGCTGGCGATCGCAGAGAGTAGCAGGCAGGGGGGGGTAGGCAGCCTTGTGCGATCGCGGGGGGTGAGGGCTGCGATCACGGAGAACAAAAGGGCCAGTCAAGACATACCCTCTGCGATCGCGGATATATCTGTGCGATCGCACAGGTCATTTCCCACCCCAGGTCCAACCTCTTGTGTGATCGCAGCTGATTGCCTGCAAACGCACTGAAGAAAACCAGATAGAAAAAAATTCTAGTGTTTTGGAATTAACTCCTAGGGGTCCGAAACTCACTCGAGCCCCTCGGGACCCCGTTCAAAGACACCAACAAGTATGTATTCATGATACATACTTGCTCGAACTTCCGGAACATGAAAAACAATAACGAAACTTAAAATTCAACCCCTAAACCAAATTGAATCAACTTAAGAACTTAAGAAATTCTAGAATTCACTTCAATGCACCGAACGGGTCTATACTACTCGGAATGACTTCAGATTTTGCAGACAAGTCACAAATGACATAACGGAATATTCCCGATCTCGGAATTGCATTCAGACCTCGATAGCATAAAATCACATTCCAAGCTAAATTTCAAGTTCTATGAAAATTCTCAAAACTTCACTAACTCTAAATTTCCCATTTTGATCTGAAACCCGTCAAATCAAGTCCGTTTCTTACCAAATTTCCCAGATAACTTAAATAACACATATTGAGCCTGTTTCGGGCTCTGAACCCATAATACGGGCCCAGCAGCACAGGTTTCACATCAAGGTTCATTTTCATAAGCCTTTATTATTTTCAGAAAATAATTTTCTTTAAAATTCATTTCTCGGACTTGGGTCCTCGGAATTCGATTTCGGGCATACGCCAAGTCCCAAAATTTTCTACGGACCTTCCGGGACCGTCAGATCACGGATCTGGGTCCGTTTACCAAAAATGTTGATCAAAGTCAACTTTATTTAATTAATTATCATAAATTCAACTCTTTATCAAGTTTCCACATAAAGGCTTCCCGGCTACGCGCTCGGGTTGCGCACGCACATTGAGGTGAGATTGACGGAGGCTTTCGAGGCCTCGGAACACAGTCATCATTAAATTTACATAAGATGACCTTTTGGGTCATCACATATGCATTTAGAAAAATCCTGCCTAGGTCCTGCATATACGTCACTTTGCATTTTGTGCATTAGATATCCTGCCTTTAGGATTGCATCCACATCTGCTTAGACACCTCTAGTTAATTATGGATAAAATATAGCTGGTAACAATTCCTGAATCCTGGACATTTAGAACAGCATGTTTAGTGATATAATTCAAACAGTTTCTTTAATAATCCTGGTAACTACTGAGCACTGCCCCACAAGCCTTAGGAGATTAAAGTTGTTTAAAACTGGAAGTATGCTTCTTTATGTATACTGCTTAACCATCAACAAGTTTACAACCAGTAGGCAAAATGGATTTGGACTTCCTTTATGAGTTATGAAATCAAATATGTTTCTTTGTCATTTTAAAATCACCTAGATACCATGCTTTAGGATTCTGAACAAATATAGACCTTAATTGTGTATGAGTCGTGCTGTCTATTTGCATTACTTGTGGAGGTATACTTGGTCCTTCTATCTGTTTTTTCTGTGATCCCATTTAAATGCAGTCCTATATGTTCTGTCTGTCGCCTTAGCATTTTCTCCCTTTAAACGTGAGGGTCCACCTAGAACTCCCTTTATAGGTAGGGGTCCTAAATTACTCAAGGACCATTAGGAAAGGGACGGGTAATAGCATGCAATAGAGATCGTTGACCAACACTCGCTCTAATTACCTTTACGGGGTGGGAAGGGTAAGTATGGACATGATGATCGGTGCGCTAATACCACGTGTAGCCCCTCTTTGAGGAGTGACATATTGGGTAATGCATTGATGTGATCCATATTACAAACAACATAGGACATCCCTTATTCCCCATATGCATATTTAGATTATAACTTCCTTAAAAACCTTACTTAGTCATCAAATATTTTCAAAACTTTAAGTAACACATGTGTGCTTAGACTGCGAGTCTTTCAAAACCTTTTGCTTGACTTAGACATTAATTGCTTATTTGCTACTTGCTTAAAATTCACAAATTTGTTTGGTCGGGAACCACAGTTGTGGATTCTAAGGGGTGCCTAATACCTTCCCCTTAGAATAATTTCAAGCCCTTACCATGTCTTTGGTTATCAAATCAATGTCTATAAATGACCTCAAAGAGGTGCCCCAACGCACCTTAAAATCGTTAGGTGGCGACTCTTCAAATCTTCCTTACCCCTTTCCCAAAAGGAAACGAGTTATCCCAATAATGTCAAAAACCCTTGACCGACCCAAAAGGAGTTGGAAAAAGGGGGCGCGACAGCATGTATACCTTGAAATCTCCAAAAACAACTACTCAATCGACCTCTAGCGTCTGGCACGGGCAGACGTATTTGGATCTGCACAAAAAGATGTGTAGAAGTGTAGTATGAGTACACCACAGTGGTACACAGTAAGTATCAAGCCTAACCTCGGTAGAGTAGTGACGAGGTCAGGTCAAGACACCTACTAGGACATAGTAAAGAGAATGAGAATATATTAAGAAGACGTAATGGAAGGCGGAGAAAATAACCGACACGAAATAAGTTAATAACATAGACTAATACCGGAATTGTAATCATAGAGATAACATAAAGGAAGCAATTAAAGAGAACTACCAAAGTCAAATACGGATCCAAACTGATAAGACAAGGAAGAATTAAAAAAACAAGAAGTGTTTCACTAATAACTCTTCACAACCTGAGAATATCAACAAGAATTACCAATGAGGTACTGCCTCGAACACATCAAAAATCATAACCGAGGTACCGCCTCGTATTCACATTTCTAAATTTCAATCACGATTCCTTATACTACTGTGTGAGCCTTACATTTAAATAGTTTTAAAAATATTGTTCCCAAAATAGCTACACGCGCTTTAGCCCACCTTATGATATCGTGTGGCTTCAAGTAATTCCCTTACAAGCAACACGCACGTAAGTCCTACCTTATGCCGCCGCTTGCACATTAACCTCTATCCTTATAGCATCAATATCACATCACAATAATAACTCGCACCACAAGTGCCCATATGTAACCAGTAATCAACAATATTAATGTTCCACAACAATAGCTCGTGGCTCAAGCACAATGTGTACAAAAATATCAACATTAACAATGAATATAAATTTCTCAACAATAAAGATATCTCAACATTAACACTTTGTCTCTATATTATAATGGCTTTCACAACTTCAACACTAATAACTCAACAATGAGAAAGTAATGCGTAACCATGATACTAAATAAGAATAACTCACAACGGAAGAGATAACATGTAACGATGAGTTCAAATAAGGATAATCAATAATGAAATGGATAACATGTAACAATGACTTAAAATAATGGTACATCAACGGTGGAAGAGATAACATGTAACAATGAAAGAGGCAACAAGTTCAACTAAAGCATAAGAGTAAAATATCAAGTAAGATGTTGAACAAGTTCAAAAAGTATTAACAAAGTCATTTAAGGCATGTAAGAATAGACTAACACAAGTAAGAGTATCGACTATGAGAATTTATAACATGATATGACAATTCAATTAAAGCATGAAAAGAGACTAAGTAGCCTAAATCAGTCATATATCACATATAACCCGTGTACCCACTCATCACCTTTGCGTACATGGCTTTCACATAGCATAAATGACACAACCAATCCCAAATTCTAAGGTGTAGTCCCCCACGCAAAGTTAGACAAGATACTTACCTCAACTAGGCCAACTCAACCCTTGGAAATAGCTTTCACCTAAAATTCGCCTCCACATGGCTCAAATATAACCAAAATTGACTTAATATCATCAAACAATGCAATGGGAAGAATTACAATAGACAAAGCTATGATCTTTACACTTTTCCCAAACAACAAAAGTCAACTCGGTGCTCGCCTGGTCGAAACCCGGGTCTAAGGGTAGATTCTGAGTACCTATAACCCCACGAGTCCATATATTTGATTAGTTTCAAAATCTGAGTCCAAATCAACTCTCAAAACTCAAATTCTTATTTTTCAAAACATGACAAAGTTTCACAAAATTTTACATAGATTCATATGATTTGATGTTAAATCTAAGATATATTGATGGAATATAGTTAGAAATAGATTAGAATCCCTTACCCAAAGTTTGTAGATGAAAATCCCCTCTCCAAATCCCCTCCTACCGAGTCTAGGATCCTAAAATGAGAGAATATGAGATGAAATCCCGACTCCCAACCCTTTTGATCAGCTGTAGATGTCGAAATTGCAACACGGGTTCATAATTCTAAACCCTCGCAGTTGCAAAATATTCCTCGCAAATGCGGCCACTGACAGTCCTATGAGGAGCTCGCAAATGCGAAACTGGCTTCGCATTTGCAAAGCCTGTCTCCATCACAAATGTGACTATTTTGTTGCGAAAGCGAACTACCCCTCAACTCTGTAATTCATAAAATCATAAACACGCATGTTTGGAGCATAAAAAGGGAAACAACGAAGGTATGCGATCGCAAAGGGTTGTTTGGTGATTGATGGAAGTTAATCTACATGTACGCGATATTGGGCATGTGTTCGTGAAGCTTTGTGGTCTCAGGTAACTGCGAATGCGAGAATGATCACGCTCTCGCATATGAGGAGTGGTCAATTATGTTGTAAGGCTTCAAGCCTACGCGATCGTGTAGCTGGAGAAGCGTTCGTGAAGAGTGGAACTGGTAAACATCACGTTCGTAGTTGAATCTTCGCGTTCGTGAAGCGTATTGCTTAAGGGCAACGTTTTTTTGTTCTTCACGATCGCGAGGGTATTTCCGAAATCGCGAAGAGGAACAACTAGGAAGCAGATATTTAATTCCAAATCGAGGGTTAGAGTACCATTTTCATATTTGTGTTTTGGAGCTCGGTTTTGGGCGATTTTGGAGGTGATTTTCACGTCCTAGATCGGGGGAATTATTTTTTAATCGGATTTATTGTTATATCATGATTCCATATTTGTTTTAGCATTTAAATTAGTGGATTAAAGTTAATAAATGGGAGATTTTGTGGAAACAGATCAAAATGTAAAATGGAGATTTGAAGGTCGATGTGAGTTCATAAATGGATGATTTAGGTGGACTCGTAATTGAATGGGTGTTGAGATTTTTAAAATTTTATTGTGTTCCAAGGTGTGGGCCCCAGGTTGACTTTTTGATTTTTATAAAGATCGAAACTTTATTTTTTTCCTACAATATTATTTTTTGATATTGAGTTGTTTGTGACTAGATTAGAGTCATTTGGAGGCCAATATGCATGGGAAGGGCTTGTTGGAGTTATGATTTGCGCGGTTTGAGGTAAGTAACACTTCTACATTTGGAATTGAGGGTATTTAATCCTAAGGACTATATTATGTGAAAGATATTGGGGTTACATACATGCTTGGTGACGGGCATATGTGTGTGCACCGATTTGTTCATAGTTTGGGGACGCCTTTAGGCTAATACCGGGTTTGTTTCGCTATCATACCATGTTACCACATGCGTCCCCTCTATTGGTTTTATTATTGGAAGTGTGAATCAAGTTAGACATCATGTATAGGCTACATGCTAACTTTTTGAGACGTGATAAGGCCATTTTTGTTGTTTCTAACTTATATACCTTATTTGTACCTTATTTGCACACATGTTCTCATTCATGATACTATGTCTGTGTATGACCTCTTTCTCAGTACTTCTTATCTAATTACTCACATGTTGCTAATATTGCTTAAGGGTAAAACTGTTCAATTGAATATTTGAGATGTGCTCATCGAAGACGTAAACGGTAAATGACTAAGTTTGGGCCAGTGTTGTCACGACCCAAAATCTATGGGTTGTGATGGAGTCGGACACCACTGTCTGGCAAGCCGACCCCTTAATCAGTTGGAACACTTTCCTGCTTAACATTTTAGAATCGAATTTATTATTAAATAAATAAATTCCGTAATTTAAATATGGCAAGAAAACCAACTTAGTACAGAAAAGAAATACCAAGACATCCCCAGAACCCGGTGACACAAGTCCATGAGCAATTTCTAAGGATTTATACAATTATACAACGCTTGTCCGAAAACAAATTTGGACAAAAGCAATAAATATAAAATGTAAGTACACAGAAGGGAGACTCCGGCAGCTGTGGAACGCTTCTGGATGAATGCAGCCCGTATAAGTCTTCCAAGTCAATCACTGTACTATAAAGGTACCTGTGCAACAAAATGCATAGAAAGTGTAGTATGAGTACATATACATATATGTACCCAGTGAGTATCCCGTCTAATCTCGAAGAAGTAGTGACGAGAGGTCGACTCGATACTCACTAAGGTCCAACAGTAATAAAGTAAGCAGGATGTAAGGAAAACTGTAGGCAAGTAAACAAATAATCAAGTACATCAATATCCGGCATCAAATAACAATCTCAAATCAAACAAGTTTGGTATCCGCCGTGGCGTACGGCCCGCTCCCATATGGTACTCAATCTCGCCGTGGCGTACGGCCCGATCCCACCCTGGTAGTCTCAATCTCGCCGTGGCATACAGCCCGATCCCACCCTGGTAGTCTCAATCTCGTCGTGGCGTACGGCCCGATCCCACCCTGGTAGTCTCAATCTCGTCGTGTCGTACGGCCCGATCCCATAATATAATCAATCATCGCTCTGTCGTGGCGTACGGACCGATCCCATAATATAATCAATCATCATTCTGTCGTGGCGTACTGCCCGATCCCATAATATAATCAATCATCACTCTGCCGTGTCGTACGGCCCGATCCCATCCCGTGATTCTCTTATCACTCTTAAGTCAAGCCAAGTATCACAACGTTCAAAGACAACAGTACCAATCACACAAGTATACAAGTCATATCTATGCTACAATAGAGAAAAACAATGAATATGATGTGTCCTAACTACCCGGACGAAGTAGTAATAGCCACTACGTACGGACTCTCGTCACTCGGTGCGTACGTAGCCCCCAACAAGATCACATAGCAAACAAGGTTACCTAGAGGGACAATTTCCCTCTTACGAGGTTAGAAAGGAGACTCACCTCGCTCCGAAGATTCATCACCGGCTTCCGAAGATGCGCACGCTCCCAAACTATTCAAATAACGATAATTCAATGAAAATATACTCAACATATCATAACCAATTCAATTTACAAAGTTCTTCAGCCCGACTCTATGAAATGACCAAAATGCCCTCGGGCCCACGTGCACGGACCTCGAAATGTCTTGAAGAAAATCCCTACCCGAAGCTTTACTAATTCAATAACACATTTTACTCAACTATTCATGCTAAATTCGTGACTAAAATCCAAATTTCCAAATTTCTAGGATTTCTTCAAAATACTAATTTTTCCACAAATGTTTCCCTAATTTTTATGTTCGAATACATGATATAATCTTGTATTTAACTTAGAAATAAGTAGAATGATCTTACCTCTGAAGCTTGGTTGAAATCTTCCTTGAAATGCTCTCAAAATCCGCCCATAGTCATGAAGAAATGAAGAAAAATGAGCTAAACCCGCTAAAATATCATTCTGCCCAGGTATATACTCATCGCGATCGCGGAGATAAATTTTTTTCCAGCCCACAATTTACTCTTCGCGATCACGGAGAACAATTGCCCAGCCTGCCCGAACAGCCTCTAGTAGAATAGTCATAACTTTTCGCACACAACTCCAAAAAACAAATGGTTAAATGTTCTGAGAACTAGACCCAAATATCTACAACTTTCATGTGTTTGTCATCTTCCAATTCCTTATATATATCTAGATATAGTCTTGCAAAGTCATCCCATGTGCAACACAACTTTCTTCTTCATCTTCCCGGACACCCTGTAGTGTAACAGCCATAACTCTTTGTACAAAAATCCAAATCATGCATGGTTTACATTTCTAGAAACTAGACATAAAGGGCTACAACTTTCAGTTTTATACCATCTCAAAATGCCTTATAGAGTGTGAGATAAGAGCCTCCAAAGTCGAGTCAGTGCAGCAGAACATTTACTCTACGCGATCGCGAAAGGCTTTCCGCGATCGCGATTCACTGGCCCGTTTCTCACATTTTACTCACCGCGATCGTGACCAATTCCCCATGACCGCGTAGAAAACTGCTGTAGCCAAAAACCAGCAGTTAAAAATGGCCTAGAAATGGTCTGAAACCACCCCGAAACTCACCCGAGCCCCTCGGGACCTCGTCCGAACGTACCAACAAGTCTGGAAACATATCACGGACTTAGTCGAGGCCTCAAATCACATCAAACAACGCCGAAAACACGAATCGCGCAAGAATTCAACTTTATGAACTTTGAAATTTCTAACTTTCACATCTGATGCCGAAACCTATCAAATCACGTCCGATTGACCCCAAATTTTGCACACAAGTCACATTCGACATTACGGACCTGCTCCAACTTTCGGAATCTCATTCCGACCCCGATATCAAAATTTCCACTTCCGGTCGGATTTTCTCAAAAACTTTCAAATTTCTATCTTTAGCCAAATGACCTTAAATTGACTTCCGGGTATCCGAATTCACTTCCGATCGCGCTCCCAACTCCAGAATCACCATACGAAGCTATTCCGAGACTCAGAATCCCAAACGGACATAAATATCTCTGAAATGCTCTTTAAGCCAAACTTAGGAAATTTTCTTAAAATACTGACTTTCCACAATATACGTTGAACTGCTCTCGGGTTATCCAAACCTGTTCCGGACATACGCCCAAGTCCAAAATTATCATACGAACATCCTGGAACCTTCGGATCCTGATTCCGAGGTTGTTTACTCAAAATCCCAACCTTACTCGATTTCTTCAACTTAAGACTTCTAAAATGAGAATTTTCCTTTAAATTCAACTCCGATCTTCTTAAACTTCAATTCCGACCATATGCACAAGTCAATATACCTGAAATGAAGATGTTCGTGACTCCCAACTGCTGAACGACGCGCTGGATCTTAAAACGACTGGTCGGGCTGTTACAAGTAGAGCCGGTTTGGTACTGATTTTGAGGTGATGCGTATGCCAGGCCCATATTGGGCTGAGTGTTATTTTATAGAGGCGACGCGTGCAGGGGACCTCATTATTAGGCTAAGAGATTATAATTAACCCTTTGGCAAGGTCCGCCCCTCTAGAGTCTGACATGCCAAGAGTGGGCGCAGGCACAGTGTATATTTTCTTGATGATGAGCACTTATGCCAGACACCCGTATAGTGCTAAATGTAAAAACTATTGATGGATATATAGTGATACTGTTGATTTACGTGTTTACTTGGCATGTACGCATAGAGATGTACTTTCCTCATGCTAACTGGCAATTGACATGTCGTGTTGGGTTTTAAACTATTACACTTGAAAGCATGACTAAATTCCTGAAATGAGAACGAGTTGTACTTGATATCGTTGATTTTCCGTTTTTATGGTTTATCCTTCATTTTTTGAACTGTTATCGGTTATTGATACTAGCATTTGAATGTTGTTCTGATCTCGTCACTACTTTCAAGCCAAGTTTAGTGTTGTTACTTATTGAGTACATTGGGTCGGTTATACTTATACTACATTCTCCACTTCGTGTGAAGATCCACATACATACGACCGAGGTGATTTTTAGGCTTGAGTTGTGCCAGCTATTTGGGAGACTACGAGGTAGCTGCCATACCGTCTGCAATCCTTGGAGTTCTCTTCCTGTTATCTTTATATTTAATATTTCTCATGTTCAGACAGTTGTATTAGAGGATTTGTTTCGTACCTTGTTATTCAGTAGTGCTTGTGTACTTGTTGACACCGAATTTTTAGGGTTGGTTGTAGTAGCATTTTGGCCTTATTCTCAGATATTTTATGGTGTTCTTCCGTTGTTGAGTTCATTTTCATTGTTAATCATGTGACTAATGGCTTACCTAGCAGGTTAGGTTAGGTGCTACCACGACTTGTCGGTTATGGGTTGTGACAAGTTGGTATTAGAGCCCTAGGTCTAGGTCTCACGAGTCACGAGCAAGTTTAGTAGAGTCTTGCAGATCAGTACAGAAACGTCTGTACTTATCTTCGAGAGGCTAACGAGCCATTAGGAAACTTCACTTTCTTGTACTTTTGTCGTGCGGATTTTTTTATTCTAGAAGTTAAACTTCTATTCTTCTATTCTCTCACATATGGAGAGGACACGTGCAACCAAATCAGGAGGACGACCACCACTACCACTAGCTAGGGTCGCAAAAGGCCGGTGGGACCCGCTCAGGCACCAGCGATGCCCATTATGATTCCAGGCCTTCAGGAGGCTTTGGCCTAGATTTTGACTGTATGCACTAGCCTTGCTCAGGCGGTATCAATCCCATCCGCACTAGCCATTTCTCAGGCAGGGGAGGTGCTCAAAATCTTGCTGCTTGTACTCAAGAGGAGGTAGAACAGGGACTCGACACTAGAGGTACTAACAGCCCAGCCGGTTGCTACTGCTCGGGATGAGATTGGTCCACCTATGAGTGATGAGGAGCAGAAGAAATTAGAGAGGTTTTGGAGCTTAAGACTCTAGAGTTCAGCGTTGAGGTATTAGAGAATGCCCAGGATTTCCAAGACTGGTGTTAGTAGATTCTTCACACAACGAGATTTTGGAGACCAGTAGAGTTGCATTTACCACTTCCAGTTGACTAGGGCAGCCTACCGATGGTGGCAGGCCTATGAGTTGAGCAGGCCAGTTGGCACATCGCCACTTTCATGGCATGAGTTCTCCATTCTCTTTTTAGAGAAGTTTGTTCCACATACTCGTTGGGAGGAGCTGCGTAGAGATTTTGAGCAGCTACGCCAGGGAGATATGATTGTGACCCATTATGAGATGACATTCGCGGATTTGGCCCGTCATGCTATATGGTTGGTTCTCACAGAGAGAGAGAGAGATAGAGAGAGAGAGAGAGAGGATCAGGAGGTTCATTGATGGCCTCAACTATCGCCTACGCTATAGTTTGGCCCGAGAGGCCGAGACGGATGCTAGGTTTGACCGGTTGGTCGAGATTGCTAGGCGTTTGGAGTTTGTTCGGGGGCTTGAGTGTGAGGAGTGGTAGGGCAAGAGGCCCTGTAGTTTTTGTGGTTTCAGTGGTACCTTATCTGGAGGTCAGTCACATCACAGCAAAGATTGTCCTTGTCACGACCCAAAATCTATAAGGTCGTGATGGTGTCGGACACCGCTGTCAGGCAAGCCAATCATTAAATGGTGAATTATATTCCTGTTTTTAACATTTTGAAATCGTTACCTCTCATTTCATTGCATAACAAGTGAATAAATCTTTGTTAAATAAATACGACAGATAAACAATCCCGTTTAATAAATTAAATCCCAACACATCTCAGAACCCGGTGTCACAAGTGCATGAGCAAATTTCTAAGAATTATACAGATATCACAATGCTTGTCAGGAATACAATTGGACAAGGAATTTAAATAAAAGTAAATACATCTGAGGGAGACTCTCTCGGCTGTGGATCGCCTCCGGATGATGCAGCTCGTATAAGTCTCAAAGTCAGCCACATTGTTGTGTCAAGCAGAGCCACTAGCTATGAATATACATGTGCAACAAAAATGCATAGCAAGTGTAGCGTGAGTATGAAATACCAATTTCTAGGTTTTCTTCCAAATTCCATAATTTTCAAAATTTGCTACACTTAAATCCGAACCTAAACCATGTATTTAACTTAAAATGAGTTGGAATAACTTACCTTGACATAGATGACGAAAATCCCCACTTGAAGCTCTCCACAAATCGCCCAACCAAGAGAAAAATGAGAGGAAATGGCCAAATTCCCGATATTAAAACAATCTGCCCAGGTCATTTCCGCACCTGCGGTCCACCTCTCGCACCTTCCTCCTCCTCCTCCAGCCGGATCCGCACTTGCGCCCCATTGTCCGCATCTGCGCCTTCGCAGGTGCGGAAATTTCATCGCACCTGTGCTCCCAGCCAAGCCAGCCAAACCTCGCACCTGCGACACCAAAGTCGCGCCTACGGCTCCGCACCTACGGCCAAAGCCTCGCAGGTGCGGTCACACCAGATGACATCAACCTCAGCTCTTCTCCAACTTCATATTTGATCAGTTAACCATCTCGAATCCACCGGAGGCTCCCGGGACCCCGTCCAATTACACCAATGTGTTTCAAAACATAATGCGGACTTGCTTGAGACCTCAAATCACATTAAATAACATCGAAACAACGGACTTGCTCCAACTTTCGGATCGCATTCCGACCCCGATATCAAGATTTCCACTTCCGGTCGAATTTCTCGAAAACCTTCAAATGTCTATCTTTAGCCAAATGACTTCAAAATAACCTACGAACATCTGAATTTACTTCCGATCGCGCTCCCAACTCCAGAATCACCATACGGAGTTACTCCCAGACTCGGAATCCCAAACGGACATCAATATCACTAAAAAGCACTCCAACCCAGACTTAGGAAATTTCTTCTAAAATGCTAACTTCCACAATATACGCTCCCGGGTTATCCAAAACCTGATCCGGACATACGCCCACGCCCGAAATCATCATACGAACCTGCTGGAACTTTCAAATCCTGATTCCGAGGTTGTTTACTCAAAATTCCAATCTTAGTCAATTCCTCTACCTTAAGGCTTCCGAAATGAGAATTTTCTTTCCAAATTAACTATAAACTTCCCGAAATTCAATTCCGACCACACCTACAAGTCATAATACCTGAAATGAAGCTGCTCATGGCCTCGAACTACTGAACGATGCGCTAGAGCTCAAAATGACCGGTCGGGTCGTTACATTCTCTCCCACTTAAACATACGTTTGTCCTCGAACGTGCCAAGAACTGCTCAGGAGTTATCTGAAATATCTGTTTAACACCTCGTGCACCTGCCCGTGTTGCAACAACCCAGTTGAGCACATTAGCTTGATCAAATCTGACGATATCCTCTTTTATCCATACCATAAGCTCAGAACCCAGTTCCAACACCTAAAATTCTATGCCATGCCTGTTTCCAATATATAGATACCGTATCAACTACCACACACGTACCAGAACATGACTGCATACCTTTGCTGAATTTAGCACCATACACCGCATATTTCATCATCCAACCACAATGACATTCCCTAAACCTTAATAGCCAAAATTCCACGAATCTGATGCTCCCAATGCACCTTATGATATATATATATATATATATTCCTGCTATAATGCTAGCGATACCACCATAACAGAGGATATGTGTAGAAATTTCTAACCAATTGCAGAGTTAACCAAACATTGAATCGTTCCCCTTGACTAAAATCATCATCTCATCACGAACCAAATAATGGTAATTGTCCTGTAATATACTTCACATAATCTTATCGCACTGATCCCTGATCCATAAATCTCGTCTCACCCAGTATGAACTGCTCAGTCAACAAATCACCCCCAGACATGACCATCAGTATCACACGACGCCACAATGCGCCAGCCACAACTCGAACATGATACATAAGGAAATGACTCAGAAAGGAATACTCGACTCACACAACTAATATGAACTTTCCTTAGAAAATAGGAAGTAAAACACACCAAAAAAAATTATAGGGAACCGTACTCAACATCACACTGTTGCGGTGTGCTACCCGATCCAAATAACATACCCGTGGTAGCGTGCCACCCGATCCTATCATAAAATTCACTCAAGGAGATATACACGGAGCTGAATTGCTCACTATTACAAATTACTACGCGGAAACTCAGCATATAGCAATTTATCAAGCCATTTCACAATTCACACGTCACAATCATAATATCACATGAATTGGACGAAGACGGAACAACATCTAATATTCTAACACCCCTCCTTGAGGAGCGCTATACTGAAATGAACACATATGACTCACATGAAGCCCATAGTCCTATTTAAATCCATTCACACACTTCAAGCCGATTCTGCTAGCACTGAACTAGGCTGGTAGCCTTTCCTGGATCAATAACAACCCATCTCTTCTCATAACATGCAAGAACCACCATCATAGCCGGGACTACACCTCACAATCTGCAACAAAGATAAATTGAACACCTTCTAGGCATAACTCTCAAATAGGCAATATTACACTTCTTCATACTCAGTCTGAATCTTCAATCCATTGAGTGAATACATGTCATACTCATACGATCTTCCCGTGGTCATGCTCCCACGTCCTTCCACACAGGGTAACAAGTCTGCACATCCATGCCACCGACCACACTAACGTTGTAAAACAAATCAAGAACCCATAGCCAAGATGAAAAGCTTCTTTCATCAAACATTGATCTCAGGTGACACTGAAGATAACACCAGCTCCTTGCTCATCCGAGCTTATGGCATCCTTGATAACACTGGACCGCAATCTTGATCCTTACTTCCAGCTCCATACTGCTTACTGCACCTAACATGCCAATATGGAATAGCATAGGAATTACATCATAACTCCTGAACCACTACTAGGGTGAACACTTCATCATATAGAAACCTTTTACTTATCTCAATTCAAGAGAACCATAACAACACACAAGTGAATTCTCACAATCACCATACATGCAAATCCTTAAGTAGTGGTGTATACCACCATAAACCTTCCGGGATCTACCTACACCTGACAGGCCAAAACACTTGAATGCTTCCAAATAAAAAATTTTACGACGGCCGACAAGCCTCGCACACACCGAAAAATATCACACGCATAACTCCATCACACCGAAGGAACTGGTCACTGCCGCACTTGTGCCATTTCAACCATGGATAACCAATCTATCTTCTTTTAATTATCCTCAATTGCCTTAGAAATAATAGTAACCCCATTCATCACATAACGAACTCAATCCTTACTAATCCCGAGTGTCCTTGACTCACGAGACCATGTTGTCTCATTCTCACAAACCGTCTCATACCCTCCTTGTGCGCATTCACAACTTCTACCGATATATCCCTCATGATAATCTTTCTACACCCTGGAGTTTATTTCTCTCACTCCTCCAATACTATCCTGCACGCTGAAAAATATCATAGAACACTCCAACCATTTTCCCTTTCTTAGAAATTATATTGCAAAAGCTCGATTCTTAGTCATGTTGTTTCCTGAAACCCTTAAACACCGCATTCTTAACCTTCGAATTGATTAGGACCGCTATTGAGAGTCACCCACTCTGACTGGCCCCGAATACAATCAACTCCAAGTCTCTTCTAGCACATGAACACCCTTTTCAATGAAGCACGTGACTGAGTCACTACCCTAACAACTCGCTTATGCCTTAAGCATAAATTCTGAATCTTCCAAAACCTAACCCTGGTCCAATAGGGCCAGTTTTCACACACATTTATCAAATCCCATGCACAATACCATTTTACTCCTTCCCCCTTAGCTGTAATGACTTGCCAATACGCCGATAATCCGCAACCCCATGAGAAGATAATCCTGCAACCCAATTGCAGGCGGTGGGACTCTCCCACTTAGCCCAAAGCTACTCCTTGCACCACTCTGGACCCCACTGTAATCCTTCTAAATTCTTTTGTTGGCATTCCCTAAATACTCAAGTTCTCTAGCATCGTTCACGTATTCGGCCTCTTACCGAATGACCACTAGAATTCCTTGCAGAAACTTTCCAACCATATGACCGCTAACCTGCTCACAAGAGATAACCCACCTGTGGAAATTATCATCTGACACCTTCCAACGACGATGCACTGCACAATCTCTACGACATCAATACCCCATCATACACCCTTCTTCATTTACCACTTTACTAGTCCGTGCGCTCCTCATGGACATCTATCAAATGCATCACAATATCTTCAAATTCACCGCTACGTTGCATCCTTCTTCATTCCTAATAACTCCTCTCTATTGTATCAAACCTTCCGCCGAAATAACCAACATTTCAATTTAAGCTCGTGGACCCAATCACCGTCCACTAAAATTCTCAAATCACTCCAAACTTCTCCTCAAGATAGGCAGTTGTCTTACCGCTAAACTCATATGTTACGCTGCCACTCTCCCACTTTAGTTAAACTCATTCCTCTAAGCACTACCTGACTTCCTGTTCTTATGCCTGCCCTTTTAGAAATTTAGCCGTCGCCTAACACTTCAATTCAATATCATTCTTTGTAGCTCTTACACCAGCAGATCACCACGACTTCAAACTCTCCGAAGATCATTTTTCTCGAGTTGTCTTCATTAGAAATAACTATTCAGTTCTGAACCACCACACACCACGATCTCTGACAACCGCTTCTTCAATACTACTTCACAACACTCTGACCCAATGCAACCGAAGAATTATAACACTGGCGAACTTAACACATTCTATTTGATAAAAAACAGCGATACCACATCACAAATGAAAACTCCACCTCGTTTGATAACACCAAGTCTTATTACTTTATCCCCCGGACTTGAACATTCATAGTCCAATTGCCCTTCCTCCGCCGAAACTAAAATACTGAAATCTCGAAATTACGCTCTGAGAAGACCTCCATTCAAGTCATTCATTACCCCGAATATGGGCAAGAATTCTACCATTATATCAACACCGCGCGATAACCAATCGTAAGCATCATAACAATCTGAGCATAGCCTCAAAGTTCTCAAAAACATAGCTACTGAGCTGAAATAACATAATATTCTTCTGCAGGGCAACAACAACAGCCCCAACCAACTACACATGGAAAACATCTCGCAACATATTCGTAGCACCATTTCAATTCCTCCAATCCATGTTTCATAGCAAGCCTTCGCGACGTATAAGATTGAGTAGGAAAAAACATAGGCATAAGCCTCAAAGGAATCAAATCGCTTGATGAGGAATCAAGAAGGGAAGTACTCCTAACAGCCCTGTAGCTTCTCGAAGATAAGTACAGACGTCTCCGTACTGATCCGCAAGACTCTACTAGACTTGCTCATGACTCGTAAAACCTAAGGAAACCTAGTGCTCTGATACCACGTTGTCACGACCCAAAATCTATAAGGTCGTGATGGTGCCGGACACCGCTGTCAGGCAAGCCAATCATTAAATGGTGAATTATATTCCTGTTTTTAACATTTTGAAATTGTTACCTCTCATTTCATTGCATAACAAGTGAATAAATATTCGTTAAATAAATACGACAGATAAACAATCCCGTTTAATAAATTAAATCCCAACACATCCCAGAACCCGGTGTCACAAGTGCATGAGCAAATTTCTAAGAATTATACAAATATCACAATGCTTGTCCGGAATACAATTGGACAATGAATTTAAAAAAGAGTAAATACATCTGAGGGAGGTCCTGTCAGTTGCGGATCGCCTCCAGATGATGCAGCTCGTATAAGTCTCCAAATCAGCCACATCGTTGTGTCAAGCAGAGCCACTAGCTATGAATATACATGTGCAACAAAAATGCATAGCAAGTGTAGCGTGAGTACCAAAACAACGTGTACTCAGTAAGTATCTCGCCTAACCTCGGAGAGTTAGTGACGAGAGGTCAAATTTGACACTTGCTAGAGGTAAATTTCACATAATCGAGTGAGACACTAAGCATGAATATCATAGGATATTTATTAAGTCAGGGATAAGAAATATCAACTCCTTTCATATTTAACACTTTAAATCTTCGTCATTTCAGTTGACAATTTAAATCTTTAAGACATTTTGGCAGTTCAAGTCACAAATGGTATATAATATGTATATATCATACGCAGTAAATGCCGAGGGTCGAACGGCCCGAACCAACAATAATAAAATGTGCACTGCCGAAGGGTGGAACGGCTCGAACCATAAATGCATCTATTCCGCTGTGGCGTTCGACCCGCTCCCATGAGAGTAGTGGAAAGAATCACTCCGCTCGCGGAATATTTATATTGTGAAGCGGTCACATATAAATAATAGAGTTACCCCGCTCACGAAAATCATACCTGCGACTCGGATACCCATATAGAAACACATATTCCAGTAATACATCAGGAATTCATCAGGAAATATTTAGCCAAGGAAAGGATAAATTCTCTTTTTAGATGATTAGGATAATGAAGTTTAACCTACCTAAATATTCATTTACTAATTCAATGATATTAGACAGTCTCATTTTACCAACAAAGTTACAAGTACAACAAGTAAAGCATGCTAGTGGGTCCTAGGCTACCCGGACATAAGCATAATAGTAGCTACGCACGGACTCCCGTCACCTCGTATGTACGTAGCCCCCGCAAATAGTAGCACTCATTCAATTAGTTCACCTATGGCGACAATTCCCCCTCACAAAGTTAGAAAGGAGACTTTCCTCGCTCCGAAATTCCATAACCGGCTTCCAAGCCCTTCCGACGACTCCAATTGATGCACAACACCCTAAAACTATTCAAATAACGGGCAAACCAATAAAATTCACTCTAATAGTTGTAACAATTCAAATTATATAAGTTCCCAACTCCGCTCGAAAAGTTAACCAAAATGCCCTCAGACCCACGTGCCCGGATTCCGAAATTTCTCAAAGATAAACCCTACCCATAGTCTTACTAGCTCAAATATACAATTTACTCTAATTGTCATGCTCAAACTCATGGTAAAAATCCGAAAAACCAATTTCTAGGTTTTCTTCCAAATTCCAAAATTTACACAATTTGCTACACTTAAATCCGAACCTAAACCATGTATTTAACTTGAAATGAGTTGGAATAACTTACCTTGACATAGATGACAAAAATCCCCACTTGAAGCTCTCCACAAATTGCCCAACCAAGTGAAAAATGAGAGGAAATGGCCAAATTCTCGATATTAAAACAATCTGCCCAGGACCATTTCCGCACCTGCGATCCACCTCTCGCACCTGCGCTCCCGCAGGTGCGCCCAAGAGCCCGCACCTTCGGCTTGCTCCTCCTCCAGCCGGATCTGCACCTGCACCCCATTGTCCGCATCTGCGCCTTCCCAGATGCGGAAATTGCATCGCACCTATGCTCCCAGCCAAGCTAGCCAAACCTCGCACCTGCGGCGCCAAAGTCGCGCCTGCATCTCCGCACCTACGGCCAAAGCCTCGCAGGTGAGGTCACACCAGATGACAGCAACCTCAGCTCTTCTCCAACTTCAAATTGGATTCGTTAACCATCCGAAATCCACCCGAGGCTCCCGGGACCCCGTCCAATTACACCAATGTGTTCCAAAACATAATGCGGACTTGCTCGAGGCCTCAAATCACATCAAATAACATCTAAAAAACGAATCACTCTCCCATTCAATCTTCATGAACTTAGAAATTTCAAACTTCTACATCTGACGCCGAAACCTATCAAATCATATCCGATTGACCCCAAATTTTGCACACAAGTCACATTAAACATTACGGACCTGTTCCAACTTTCGGAATCACATTCCAACCCCGATATCAAAATTTCCACTTCTGGTCGAATTTCTCGAAAACCTTCAAATTTCTATCTTTAGCCAAATGACTTCAAAATAACCTACGAACATCCGAATTCACTTCTGATCATGCTCTTAACTCCAGAATCACCATAAGAAGATATTCCAGACTCAGAATCCCAAACGGACATCAATATCACTAAAATGCACTTCAACCCAGACTTAGGAAACGCTCCCGGTTTATCCAAAACCCGATACGGACATACGCCCACATCGGAAATCATCATACGAACCTGCTGGAACTTTCAAATCCTGATTTCGATGTTGTTTACTCAAAATTCCAATCTTAGTCAATTCCTCAAACTTAAGGCTTCTGAAATGAGAATGTTCTTTCCAAATTAACTCTAAACTTCCTGAAATTCAATTCCGACCACACATACAAGTCATAATACCTGAAATGAAGCTGCTCATAGCCTCGAACTACAGAACAATGCGCTAGAGCTCAAAATGACCAGTTGGGTCGTTACAATCCTTATAGTCCTGCTTATATGGCTCGTCCGGTTCAACATGGCGCATCGGCTACTCATAGTGTTTACAGTGCTCATTCGGTTCAGTCATCTTTTAGTGCCCTCCCAACTCAAAGTTTATCACGTGCTCTATCAGTTCAGGGTTTGTCAATACCAGGTTGTTTTGGTGGTTATTCTGGTTCTCGGGGTCTAATACAGGCCCTACCACCATTTCTGGCTCAATTATTATGATTGTGGACAGTTGGGGTATGTGAGGATGTATTGTCCCCATTATTACAGAGGTCCAGTGCAGTAGGGAGGCCAGTCTATGACCTCTGCACCAGTTGCTACACTACCTACTCATCCAGCTTAGGGTGGAGGTCATACGTGTAAAAACCCGTAAAAAACGTTTTTACTAAAAATGATGCCCGGATAGGTCCCCGTGTTGATATAACTGTAGGAATTCTTAAATTGGACTATTTTAGAGTAAAAAGTACCCCAGGACTCAGAGGATTTGATTTATCAGATTTGTGCGGATCTGCAGTCCACTATGCGATCGCAGATCAGGTATGTGGACCGCATAGTGGTCGCATACTTGGACAATCTGCTATCCATTTTGAGGACATCTATGCGACCCAAAATGCGATCGCATTTTCATAAATACGGACCGCACAGTTGTCGCATTCTTGATCTTGAGTTTTGCGAAAGGAGTTATGCGATCGCATAACAGGTATGCGGACCGCATAGTTGCTGCATACCTGGGCAGTCTGCTTCTCTTTTTGGCCCAGCTGAGGGCAAATTATGCAGCAGGTTTGCAGACAGCATAACCAGAATGCGATCGCATAACAGGTATGCGGACCGCATAGTTGCTGCATACCTGGGCAGTCTGCTTCTCTTTTTGGCCCAGCTGAGGGCAAATTATGCAGCAGGTTTGCAGACAGCATAACCAGAATGCGATCGCATAACCGAACCGCAAACCTGCATCGGGGCTTCTCATTTTCTAATTTTGAAACCCGACCCCCAGCCTAATAAAACACTCATCCCCTTCATTTTAACTATAATCTGGTAAATTAGAGAGAAGCAAGAGTGAGTTCTTGAGAGAGAAAGTCCCCACCTTCACCAATTTGATTCTCCATCGTCACTCAGGCCTGTAATTGATCGAGTAAGACGTCATCTTCTTCACCATAAGAGGTAAGCTTCCACCCCATTACCCTTAATTCTCAGATTCTAGTTGAAATGAAACACACATATGTTAGTTCTTGGAGATGGGGTTGCATGCATGTAATTAATTTACCATAATCTAGTAAGGGGAAGTAGGTTGGAGTAATCTTCCACTAAAAAGGGGTTATGAAATCTAAAGGAACACATGGCGTTTGATAAAATGCCCAAATGAGTTCAAGACATGTTCATGATTCCTAATACTAAGTTTAAATGTGTCACATTGTGAATTAGATTGAAGGTGCTAAAAGGTCCGATGATTTGAGATAGAAATTAAGGAAAATCCCAATTCGAGGTATGTATGGCTAACTCTAATTTTCATAGGATAAACCCGTTGTGTTCACTTTCCGGGTATGATTCTCTTATTGATTATCTATGGGATTTACGTGTTCAATATGCCTAATTGAGAAATTCTTGCTTCTATGTTATTCCATGTTACTATCATGTTGTTATTTTATTTGAGTGTATAAATTATGATCATCATGTTCCCGTATCTACTACGTGTGCGATCCTATTATGTGATGGGTGTGGTAAAAGTGAAAGGTTGGATTGATATAAAATATGAATCAAGAGATTGTAATGATTTGAAATACGAACCAAGAGGTTGAATTGATATGAAACATGAATCAATGGATTGGGTTGGTATGGAATATGAATTAAAGGATTGGATTGACATGAAATATGAATCAAGACATTCTAATGATATGAAATATGAATCAAAGAATGAAATGATGTGTGATGGGAATCAAAAGACGAAAAATGATAAAAGTGACCTAAAATATCCATGAATCGACAAGAGAATGTCCTAGGGTGAGATGGCTTATCTGGGGCCGGGATCGGACTCCATGTCGTACACATGGAGACATGAGATTGTGATATGATTATGATTATAGCCTCACTATTTCAGTTGAGATGTCCTAACCGGTCGGGCAGTGACTAGACTCAGTGTGAACATGCCACGGTGGTGATATGAGATGTGATGATTATACGGGCCTCACTTAGGATGGCTTAGCCGATCGGGCAGAGATCGGACTCCGTGTGACAACGACACGGTGGATCAGTAATAATAATAACAAGATGAACTTAAAATAACATTGACCAAAAGATGGCAAAACGGGATGAGGGATGTGGTAATTCTTGTTTATGTCTTCCCTTGCTTCGGTGTATCGTCGTATGATGTCTCTATTTGTGTTTATCCTATCTAGAGTAGGTTTGTTCATACATGCTAGTACTACTCAATGGTACTAACGTCCCTTTTGTCGGGGGCGCTACATTTATATTGATGTAGGTGGTTTTGTAGCATGTAGCACCGATCACCGATAGTGGTGTTTTCCCCTCCTTCCTTCCAGCAGTTCTGGTGAGCCCCACTTCCTCTCGGGGCCGTGAGTAGTTCATGTTGACTTTTTTCTGTATATGTTATTTCTTTTGAGGTATAGCCGGGGCCTTGTTGCCGGCAAGTCCATGTATACTTCTCCGTACTCTTAGAGGCTTCGTAGACATTATGTGGGTTGTAAATATATTTTGGGTAATTGTTGTACTTACTCGTAATCGTGGTCCCGTATCGGGAATGTTGTATTTAGTATGTATGTTTTGGAAAGATCTAATGTTAAAACGTTAAAAGAGGAAGAATGGACTTTATGTTGTGAATACACGTTTTGATTGTCTCTTGCTATTTTATATAAGTAAGGTATGCTATAACCATGAGGAAACGCGTCGGGTAGGAAAGGCAAATCAGGTTCGCTTGACCGGGTTTATTCGGTTAAGCGCCGGTCCTGTCCCTCGATTTTGGGGCGTGACAATACGGGTCGAGGTTTCCTTAGAGGAGGAGGTCAGATAGGTGGTGTTTAGGCTCGGTGTTATGCTTTCCCGCCAGGCCAGAGGTAGTTTCTTTAGATCTAGTGATCACGGGTATTGTTTCAGTGTGCCACAGGGATGTTTCCATATTATTTGATCCTGGTTCGACTTATTAATTTGTATAATCGTACTTTGCTCGTTATTTGGATATGCCCCATGATTCCTTAGTTACACTTGTTCATGCATCTACGCCGGTGGGCGATTCTATTATTGTGGACCATGTATATCGGTCATTTTTGGTGAGGGGTATTAAAGATGAGAGTTGATCTTTTACCAGTTAGTATGGTTGATTTTAATGTGATTTTATGCATGGATTGGTTGTCACCATGTTATGTTGTTCTATATTGTCACACTAAGACTGTGATGTTGATGATGTCATGATTACCTAGGATTGAGTCGAGAGGTTCTCTGGACTATGTTCCTAGTAGAGTAATTTCATATTTGAAAGACGATCGGATGGTTGGAAAGGGATGTCTGGGATATTTGGCCTTTGTGAGGGATATAGGTGCTGATACTCCTACTATTGAGTATGTTCCGGTAGTGAGAGACTTTACGGATATGTTTCATGTAGGCCTGCTGTGCATGCCATCCGACAGGGACATTGAGTTTGGTACTTATTGCCGGGCACTCAGCCCATTACTATTCCACCGTATCGTATGACACCAGCCGAGTTGAAGGAATTTGAAGAACAACTTCAAGAGCTTCTTGATAAGGATTCATTGTGCCTAGTGTGTCGCCTTGGGGTGCACTGGTTCTGTTTGTGAAGAATAAGGATGGTACTATGTGGATGTGCATCGATTATAGACAGTTGAACAAAGTTACAATTAAGAACAAGTACCAACTACCGCTCACTGATGACTTATTCGACCAACTTCAAGGTGCGAGGGTGTTCTCTTAGATTAATTTGAGGTCTCGGAATCACCAGTTGAAGATTCGGTATTCTGACATTCTGAAGACGCCATTCAGGACTTGATATGGTCATTACGAGTTCCTTGTGATGTCTTTTGGGTTGACCAATGCCCTAGTAGCATTTATGCATCTGATGAATAGTGTGTTTTAGCCATATTTTGATTCATTTGTCATAGTATTCCTTGATTATATAGTAGTGTACTCACACAACTAGGAGGAACATAAGAAGCATTTAAGGATCCTACTAAAGACATTGAGAGAGAGGAAGCTTTATGCTAAATTCCCTAAGTGTGAGTTTTGGCTTGACTTTATGCCTTTCTTGGGGCACGTGGTGTGTAGTGAGGGTATCAAGGTTGATCCTAAGAACATCGAGGCAGTTTAGAGTTTGCCCAGACCATCTTTAACTACTGAGATTCGAAGGTTTCTTAGCTTGGAAATATATTATCGTTGTTTTGTGGAGGTTTCTTTGTCCATTATTGCACCTTTTACTAGATTGACCTAGAAGGGTAACCCATCCAGGTGGTNATTTGAACCCGTGACCTCAAGGTTATGAGCCTTGCGAGCTACCAAACTGCTCTACCCCGCGCCGAAGATAAGAACTGAAAACTAATAGATAAACAAGGATTAAATGCGCCCCTCCACCCTATCTGTACAAATAGAATAGCCCATTTATACAGAATGGTAAAGGGGCTTCTATGATCATCGACCATAGAAATAGAAATGAAGCGTTAATCCTTACCAACTTGATCTTGTTGCTCCTGGCAACAAACATGCATGAACCATTTCACGAAGTATGTGGCCGGATAGTCCAAAGTCTCGATAGTTAGCTCTCGGCCTTGCGGTAAAAAAACAACGTCGATGAAGGCATGTAGGTGCACTATTCCGTGGTGGGGATTGTAACTTTCCATAAATTTCCCATTTGTCACTCAACGACGGAACCTTGCTTATTTCTTTCTTTGAGGATCGACGAATCGAATGATATTTCTGTGATGAGTGTGAGGAGAGCTTTCAGAAACTCAAGGCTGCTTGACAACATCTCCAATTCTAGTTTTGCCTTCAACACCGGGCTCATATATGGTTTATTATGATGCTTCTCGGATTGGTATTAGGTGTGTCCTGATGGAGGAGAGTAGGGTGATTGTTGATGATTCACGCCAGTTGAAGCCCCATGAGAAGAACTATCATGTTCATGATATAGAGTTCGCATCCATTGTTCATGCATTGGAGATTTGGAGGCATTACATCTACGGCATGTCTTGTGAGGTATTTATAGATCATCGTAGTCTACAACACTTTTAAAGAAAAAGGATCTAAATTTAAGGAACGGGGATGGTTGGAGCTGTTAAAACACTATGATATTACTATTTAGTATCATCTTGGGAAGGCCAATGTGGTGGTCGATGACTTGAGTAGAAAGGCGGTAAGTATGGGTAGGCATTCATATATTCCTATTAGTGAGAGACCGCTTGCATCAGATATTTCGGATCCTAGTCGGGTTCTAGATTGCGTGGTTTCTCGGTCTTCCTTATTTGAGCGCATTAGAGAGCGTCAGTATGATGACCCCCATTTGCTTGTACCTAAGGATACGTTACAGCATAGTGATGCCAAGGAGGTTTTTATTGGAGATTATGGGTGTTGCAGATGTAGGGTCGTATTTGTGTGCCCAATGTGGATGTGTTACGTGAGTTGATTCTTGAAGAGGCCCACAGTTCGCGGTATTCTATCAATCGGGTGCCGCAAAAATGTATCAGAACTTGAGGAATCACTATTGGTGGAGGCGAATGAAGAAACATATAATGGAGTATGTGGCTCAGTGCTTGAACTGTCAACATATGAAGTCTGAGCATTAGAGGCCGGCCGGTTTGCTTTAGATACTAAAGATTCCTGAGTAGAAATGGGAGTGTGTTACCATGGACTTCGTTGTTGGGCTTCCATGGACCTTGAAGAAATTCGATGCCGTTTTGGTGATTCTGTACTAGTTGACTAAGTCCGCACATTTCATTTCGGTTGTGACTACCTATTCTTTGGAGCAGTTATCCGAGATCTATATCCGCGATATTGATCGTCTTCACAGTGATTTGGTGTCCATTATTTTATATCGGGGCATGTAGTTTACATCGTAGTTTTAGAGAGCAGTGTAGCTAGAGTTGGAAACACGGGTTTAGTTAAGCAAAACATTCCACCCCACATGGACGGACAAACCGAGCGCACTATTCGGATTTTGGAGGATATGATACGCGCTTGTTTTATATATTTTGGGGGTTATTCGGATCAGTTTCTACTACTTGTTGAGGTAGCCACCAACAACAACTACCAATCGAGTATTTAGATAGCTCCTTAGAGGCCTCATATGGGAGGCGGTGTCGTTCTCCAGAGAATTGGATTGAGTGGGGAAAGGCTAGGTTGTTGGGTATTGATTTGGTTCACGATGCCTTAGAGAAAGTCAAATTGATTCAGGATCAGCTTCGCACATCACAGTCTAGACAGAAGAGTTACGTTGATCCGAAGGTTCGTGATGTTGCATATATGGTGGTAAAGAAGGTATTGCTCAGAGTATCGCCCATGAAGAGTGTGATGAAGTTCTGGAAGAAGGGCAAGTTGATCCCTCGGTATATTGGCCCTTTCGAGGTGCTTGAGAGGATTGGAGAGGTGGCCTACAAGCTTGCATTGCCGCCTAGTTTATAGGGTGTTCACCCAGTGTTTCATGTTTCTATGCTCCATTATTATTATGGCGATCCGTCTTATGTTCTGGATTTTAGCACGGTTCGGTTAGAAGGGGATTTGACTTATGATGTGGATCCAGTGGCCATTTTGGATTGGCAGGTTTGAAAGTTGAGATCAAAGAATATACCTTCAGTGAAAGTTAAGTCGAGAGGCCATCCAGCCGAGGAGGCTACTTTGGAGATTGAGTGGGAGATGTGGAGAAGCTATCCACACCTATTTTAGACTGCAGGCATAATTCTAGACTCGTTCGCGGATGAACGTTTGTTTAAGAGGGGGAGAATTTTACGACCCAGCCGGTCATTTTGAGTATTGTAGCTTTGTTTTCTCATTTATCGATGCTTCTATGTTTAATTATAGTTATGTGACTTGTCGAGGTGGTTGGTTTGGTTCCAGGGTGTTTCGGAGTGAAATGGGACGCCTAGTCCCAAGGTTGAAGGCTTAAGTTGAAAAAGTTGACCAAAGTTTGACTTTTGTATAAACGATTCTGGAATGGAGTTTTGATGGTTCTGATAGCTTCATATGGTGATTTTGGACTTAGGCGTATGTACGGATATTGATTTGGAGGTCCGTAGGCCGTCTTGGCTTGAATTGGCGAAAGTCGAAGGTTTGGAAGGTTGAGAAGTTTGACTAAGAGTTGACTTTGTTGATACCAGAATCGGATACCGGTTTCGGGAGTTGGAATAGATCTGTTGATTTATTTATGACTTGAGTGCAAAATTTGAGGTCAATCGGAGGTGGTTTGGCATGATTCGACGTTAGTGTTAGAATCTAGAAGTTCATAAGTTCATTAGGCTTTAATTGGGTGAGATTTGTGATTTCGGTGTTGTTTGATGTGATTTGAGGCTTCGACTAAGTTCGTAGTAAGTTTTAGGACTTGTTGGCATGTTTGAATGGATCCAGGGGCCCTCAGGTGTGAGTCGGATCATGTTCAGCTCATTTTGGACTTGTAGGACTGCTGATATATCTGATTATGGTTTCCTTATACGCGATCACGAGGGAAGATCCACGATCATGAAGGGTTGTTTGGTGACTAGTGGAAGTTAGTCTACATGTTCGTGATATTGGGCATGCGTTCGAAAAGGATCACGCATTCGCATAAGAGGAGTGGTCAGCTGGGGTGTAAGCCCTTAAGCCTATGCGATCGCGTAGCTGGAGACGCGTTCGCGAAGAGTAGTAACTGGTAAACACCGCTTTCGCGGTTAGATCTTCGCGTTTGTGAAGTGTATTATTTGAGGGCAGCATATTTTGTTCTTCCAATCGGGCATAAAATATTTAGAGTTGTAGAGCTCGGTTTTGGGCGATTTTGGAGTGGATTTTCACGTCTTGGATCGGGGTAACTGTTTTTGACCCGGATTTGTTATTATGTCATGATTCCATCTTTGTTTTAGCGTGGATTAAAGTGAAGAAATGGGGGATATTGTGGAAACTTTTCAAAAATGAAAAATGGAGGTTTGTAGGTTGATTTGAGGTCGGAGTTGGATGATTTAGATATAATTGGACCCGTAATTGAATGGGTATTCGGATTTTTTGAATTTTGTCGGGTTCCAAGGCATGAGCCCGAGGTTTACTTTTTGCTTTTGATTAAGATTGAAACTTTATTGTTTAAAGTTGTTTCCTACGATATTATTTGTCGATATTGAGGTGTTTGTGACTAGATTCGAGTTGTTTGGAGGCCGCTAGCGTGTAAAGGGCGTTGTCTATACCAAATATTTTTCAACTATGTATATATACTACTTCAAAATAGTGCATATGCATCATCATCTGACTTACACGCATGCACAAGTATTTTTCATAATTTTTCATAATTTTAAAGGCTTTAAATCAATTTATTTCTGCATATTTATTATATAAATATCTATCAAATACCTTACAAATTATTTTTATGGTGATTTTATCATCTAAACTTATCATTAACACCCCTATTAGGTTTTAAATATTTTTAGTACATTTGTTATAATTACATTTGTATTTTTAAGGCAAAATTGTACATTTTGCAATAATAGCCCATACATGCTTATAATTACTTTATTTATGCAAAAAATATTTTTTATATTTTATTGTCACGACCCAAAACCGGTCCAGGTCGTGATGGCGCCTAACGGCAAGGTTACGCAAGCCAACGAACAACAATAATAATGACAATGCGGAATACAATAACAACATGGGGTAAGGCCGTAGAAACAAGCTGAACCACAGCTAGGCC
>MDKH01158403.1:0-24171 GCA_005239495.1 Nicotiana undulata | reverse complement strand
TGAAAGGTATTTAACTTGACTAATAATTAAGTACTTTTGCTTAGTACCATGGTTAATTAACTAATAAGTACTTTTATTTAACTTCTAATCAAATTAAATTGTTTAATTTGATTCCATCTCCAAACCCTACAATCTCCAAAGAGCAAGAACGTTAGCATTTCCATTTAACAATACTATTTAATAAATAATGCATTTCATTCTATCATCGACCCTCTTAGACGATATCAACTATTTATCAATTTAGGAAAGCAAATACTCCAACACTTTAATTCGATATGCAAAGTATCTTCAAGAAACTAATTGTACGAAGGAATCAGACACATAAAGCGTAAACCAAAAAACAATATAATTAAGCATTTAATTTTGATTGGTTGGTTCACTTACTAACGGAAATTCTTTCTAAAACGATAATAAACAACATCTCTATTGGCGAGTATTTGTTGATATAATGTAGAGCCGTCAATATGGACTTGGTCTGCTGGGCCCGCCCAACCTATCCCGTGAATTGATAGGGTTAGCTTGATAACTAGTGATTTATACTACTATTTACTCCCATTTTCTTAGGTTTTGAGGCAATAATAGACTTAATTAACCCCACATTTTGATGCAAGTTGTTTGAGTTGCAGGAATTGAGTCGATTTGTAAATATTGATCCAAAATGATCTCAAAAGGAGCAAAACTTGCAGAGTCCCTGAACCCAGCAGAAATGCTGCAGCACTCACTTTTCCGCTGCAGCGTTTGTCTCTTCGTTGTAGTGAATTTCTGTCCGATGCCCCGTTGGTCAAAGCAAAACTTGCAGAGTCCCTGAACCCAACAGAAACGCTGCAACACTCACTTTTCCGCTGCAGCGTTTGTCACTTCGCTGTAGTGGATTTCCGTCCGATGCCCCGCTGGCCAAACTTCAGCTAGTGTTTTTAAGGCTATCCAAAGCGCGGTCCGCACTATTTTTCCGCTGCAGTATCCATTTATCCGCTGGACGCGTTTGAGAAACTTTAGAGAGTTCGCAGCATTGGGGATTTACGATTCCGCGGTCAGCGGGATTATTCCGCTGTTGCGTCCCAGCCACCGCTGCAGCGTTCTACTTTTCCGCTGGGCGCGGAATGGAACACTTAGAGAACTACAAAGTCCAAATCCGCTGCAGCAGTCATTAAGCCGCTGCAGCGGAAACCTATTCTCTGTGACGCTCAAAAATACGTTGGGAGCGGATTCTCCGCAGGGGCAATTTTGTCCAGTATTTTCAGCCTTGTATAAATAGATCTTTTTCTCATTTTTTTAAGGTATCAGTCGTTTGGGGAACACGTGAATAGTTCTTTTTGACTATTTTGAGTATTTGTAGCTTAGCTTTAACCATAGTTCTTCAATTATTATCTTGTGTTTTATATTTATGAGCTTAATTTCATCTTCTACTTGTGTTTCTTCTTCAAATAGGAGTAGCTAGACCCTTAAGGTAGGGTTGTGACCCACCCTAGTGTGGGTAATTAATGAGTTTTCAATTTTAGGATGATTATGTGTATGAGTATTTGGTATTTAGCTTAATTTGTGCATAAATATCAGATTTAGTGGTTGCAAACACTATTTCAAGCCTTAATGACTAGGGTCACTCTTGAGAAAGAGGACCCAAGTCTAGGTAATTGAGTTAACAAGGTATTGGGGAAAACTTAAGAGATTGATAGCCTCAATAAAATGGTGAATGATAGAGATATCTACACCCGACTTGAGCCATTTCATGTGCAAAAAATGAAAACACCCAATTGTGCTTGAGAAGGCCAAATTGGGCAGAGTCACCCATATTACAAAAAGGTAGTGGGTGAGAAACTATACATGAGGTTACTCCTTTCACCCACATTTCACAAGTTCATCCTCAATTTTAGATCCGTTAGTCACTCACCTAGGAGGAAGTCACAACCCTAGTCCCTTTATCAACTGAGAAAATCTACAAAAAGATATTAGTTAGCTAGTCCATAGTTTCATTTAGACTAAATCATAGTACAATTACAACAACCTTTTTATGAGAAGTGTAATTAAGAGCATGACACACCACTATATCATTTAGACACTCAACTCCCACATTCTTAGCTCCCTATGGAAATCAATCCCGACCCTTCGGGTAAAAGCTGCTTCAACCCCTTCCTTGCTACTATTTGGTGGTATAGGCGGGAGCCGATCACTTTTTTGCGCCGTTGCCGGGGAGCTTTAATGGTGTTGATTATCTACTTGAATAGTGGTGTCAATTGTTCTTCTTTCCTTCTGTTTCTAACGTGTGTGTTTAAATTCGATACAGGTACATATGGCGGATCCTTTAGGTAATATTATTCCGGGGGAGGAGGTGTATAACAATGGAGAGGATGAATTGAATCAAGTACCACCTCCAAGACGGAGCCGACATGCCAATCTTAATGATAATATTCCAGACCCTCCCCCGCCTCCACCTCCTAGAGCTGCCCCTCGGGTGCTTCCAAACGAGGGGTACGTGAGTGCTATTGTCCCGCCTAGAATCCTGGCGGGCAACTTCCAAATCACAAATGTGATGCTGACATTCCTGGAGGAGCATGGGTACTTCATCGGAGCTCCCCACCAGAATGCTTACAAGCATTTAAAGGGGTTCGTTGATACCTGCTGGGGAAGCAAGCAAACAAACGTCTCAGAGGATGCATTAAGGCTTATGCTATTTCCCTTCTCTCTCCGAGGGAAAGCCCTAGATTGGCTTGATAGACTCCCCAACCATTCCATGGGATGAGTTGGCGGACAAGTTCATTGATAAATTCTTCTCTCCTGGGCACATGGCTGCATTAAGAAATGAAATATTGGCTTTCAATCAAGCACCAAATGAGCCTCTTCATGAGATTTGGGAAAGCTACATAACTATGGTCAAAGAGTGTCCAAACAATGACATGACGGAGGCCATGATACAAAAGACTTTCTATCGAGGCATCAATACCACAAATTTGTGTGTGGTAAACCAACTCGCTGGAGGCAACTTTATGAAGCTAACTTACACTGAGGCATGTGACATATTAGATGAAATGGATGACACATCGTCGGCATGGCAAAGTAGAGAAAATGTGCCTCGGGGTGATCCAAGTGTTATTAACCTCCACAAAGAGCTTCAAGATCATGGGAAAGAAATTGCCGAGCTTACCACCACCATGAATCAACTTGCTAAGGCACAACTTTCAACAAATACAAGGCCCAAAGCAAGTTCATGCTATAGAGGGGTTAAATCTTTTGGGGAACAAGTGAAGGCCTCGTGGGAATCAAATGTAAAACAACAATGACCAATGCGACCAAGGAGTGAGTGAATACAATCAAGAAGAATCTTATGGTGATCAAGATGAAGATGTGATGTATGCCAACAATTTTCAAGGTCAAAGGAACAATCAAGGAAGCAATCAAAATTGGAATAATCCAGGAAACAACCAAAGTTGGAACAATCAAAGGCAAAGAAATTGGAACAATAATAACAACTCAAGCAATTGGGGGAACAACAACCAACAATGGGGAGGCAACCATAGCAATGGGGATGGTAATGGTAATCGGGGGTCGGGCTTTCAAAGGCCCCCGATGTACCAACAACCAAGCAATCCACCCCCGTATCAATCACAAGGCGAAGGTTCCTCAAGTAATGACATGGGTAGAATTGAGCAAATGTTCAAACAAATTATGGAACGCAATGCGGATTCAGATGCTCAACTTGCCTCCCATAACACCTCCATTCTAAATCTTGAAGTTCAAATGGGAAAAATCTCACAAGCCTTGAACACACGCCCGAAGGGAGCACTACCTAGTGATACGGTGGTGAACCCCAAGGGTGGGAACAACAACAACAATATTGGTCATTCCATGGCGGTGACCACAAGAAGTGGACGGGGTGGTGAAGCTAGTTCTTCAAAGCAAAAGAGAGTTTTTGGTGATGATGATGACTTGCAAAATGATGAGGTTCCATTTGAGGTTGAACATGTGGTGGAAGAGCCAACAACTAATGAAGTGAGAATTCATATTCATGACCATGAGGATGAATTGCAAAGTGACGTGAACCCGTCTAGGGAATATGTAATTGACATGCCCGAACCGGTTGTGTTGAAAGCAAAGGCAACATTTCCTAGGCCTCCTCCTCCCTATCCTCAAAGGTTGGAAAATCAAAAGAATGAGAACTAATTCAAGAAATTCATCGACATAATGAAGAGTTTATCCATCAATGTTCCTTTGGTTGAAGCACTAGAGCAAATGCCCGGTTATGCCAAGTTCATGAAGGACTTGGTAACAAAGAAAAGGTCAATGGAGTGAGAAACTATAAAAATGACTCATAAAGTGAGTGAAATAGTGCACTCAATGGCACCCAATCTTGAAGAACCCTCCGGGGCATTCACCATTCCTTGTACAATTGGCAGCGCGGATTTTGCAAAGGCATTGTGAGACTTGGGAGCTAGCATCAATTTGATTCCATACTCGGTCTTCAAAACCTTGGGAATTGGTCAACCTAGGGCTACTTCCATGCGTCTTCAAATGGAGGAATGATCTATGAAGCGACCTCTAGTAATCATTGATGATGTGTTAGTGCGGGTTGACAAGTTCATTTTGCCCGCGGATTTTGTTATCTTAGATTGTGAGGTGGATTATGAAGTTCCTATCATCTTGGGAAAGCCCTTACTTGAAACGGGGAATGCCTTAGTTGACGTGGATACCGGTGAGCTCACCTTCCGGGTGGGCGATGAAAAGGTCTTGTTCCACGTTTGCAAGTCAATGAGGCAACCCAATAGCACGGAGGTGTGTTCTTTCATGGACCTTGTCACCAAGGTCATTATTGATGAAACAAGCTCAATGATAAATGTTGAAGACCCCGTGGAAGAAGCTTTATTGAACCATGATGATATTTTGGTGGATGACTTGATCGAGTGTACCAATGCTCTACAAGGCATGGGTTCTTATTCATATGGTCCTCGAAAGTTATCCTTGGATTTGGAGAATCAGAAAACTCCTCTGACAAAGCCTTCAATTGAAGAGCCACATACCTTGGAGTTGAAGCCACTTCCACCACACCTCAGGTATGAATTTCTAGGCCCTTCTCGTACTATGTTATACTTTCATCTTGCCTAACCAAATTGCAGGTAGACTCTACTCTCAAAGTGCTAAAAAAGAGGAAGAAGGCCATAGGTTGGACACTTGTTGACATTCGGGGTATAATACTCGTATTTTGTATGCACAAGATCATTCTTGAGGATGGAGCAAAGCCTTCCGTAGAACACTAACAGAGGCTAAATGAGGCAATGCAAGGGGTTGTCAAGAAAGAGATAATCAAGTGGCTCGATGCTGGGGTCGTCTACCCAATCTCTGATAGTGCTTGGACTTTTCCAGTCCAATGTGTTCCAAAAAAGGGTGGCATGATCGTGGTACAAAATGACAAGAATGAAATTATTCTAACAAGGACAGTCACTGGTTGGCGGGTATGCATGGATTACCGCAAAATTGAACAAAGTGACCCGCAAGGATCACTTTCCTTTGCCTTTCTTGGACCAAACGCTTGACAAACTTCCGGGGAGATCCTTCTATTGCTTCTTGGATGGGTATTCAGGTTATAATCAAATCTTGATAGCTTTGGAAGACCAAGAAAAGATAACCTTCACTTGTCGCTATGGGACGTTTGCTTTCTCCAGGATGCCTTTTGGATTGTGCAATGAACCCGCTACATTCCATCGGTGCATGATGGCAATTTTCACTGATATGACTGAAGACTTTCTATAGGTATTCATGGATTATTTTAGCGTGGTAGGGGACTCCTTTGATGAATGCTTGAAAAATCTTGATAAAGTCCTTGCTCGTTGTGAAGAAACCAACCTAGTGCTCAACTGGGCAAAATGTCACTTTATGGTTGAAGAAGGGATAGTCTTGGGCCACAAAATCTCAAAGCATGGAATTGAAGTAGACAAGGCCAAGATCGACGTCATTTCCAAATTGCCTCCTCCGACCTCGGTGAAGGGAGTCCGTAGTTTTCTTGGGCATGCAGGGTTCTACCGGCTCTTCATTAAAGACTTTTCGAAGGTGGTGAATCCTCTTTGCAAGCTATTGGAAAAAGATGCCAAGTTCCACTTTTATGAAAATTGTATGAGAGAATTTGAGTTGTTGAAGCAAAAGCTTACTACCACGCCAATTATCACCGTGCCGGATTGGAGCTCTCTTTTTGAGCTAATGTGTGATTCTAGTGATGTGGCAGTGGGGGCGGTTTTGGGCCAAAGGGTGAACAAAATCTTTCACCTCATATATTATGCAAGAAAGACCATGAACTCCGCCCAAATGAACTACACCGTCACCGATAAAGAGTTGTTAGCTATAGTTTTTGCAATGGAGAAATTATGGCCTTACCTTATGGGTGCCAAGGTGATAGTTTACACCGACCATGCAGCGCTCCGGTACTTAATGATAAAAAAGGATTCCAAGGCTAGACTTATACGGTGGGTGTTATTGCTTCAAGAGTTTGATTTAGAGATCGTTGATATAAAGAGGAGACCTTGGGATTCTTTTCAATTCTAGGATTCATCTCTTCCCGGGTAAACATAAGTCCAAGTGGAGTGGCCCGTTTGAACTGGAATTCGTTACACCCTTTGGTGCTCTTGATCTCAAAAATAAGAAAGGAGAGATTTTTCTTGTGAATGGGAACCGGGTCAAGCATTATCTTGGAAAATTTGAAGATATCCACGTGATGGCTTTGATGAAATTTATTTGAACATGGTAAGATGCGTGTCACGACGTTAAATCAGGCGCTTCTTGGGAGGCAACCCAAGTGTTCTTCTTTTCTTTCTTTTTTGTTGTTTTTGGTAGGATAAATTTTTGTGAACTAACCAGTTGTGAAGTTGATGTAGGACTTGGTGGATGCAGTGCAGGTAAAAAATCTGGAAACTGAGCAAAGTGGAAATTTTTTGCTACAGCAGTCATATATCCGCTGTCAGCGGTGGTCAAGCGCTGTAGCGGAAAATGTTCGCTGACAGCGGTCCAAATGGTGCAAAAATGATGCTACTGAATCTCCACTCCGCTGCAGCGTTTACTATTTCGTTGTCGCGGATTGCATTCCGCCGGGGCGACCAAATTCCGCTGCAACAGTGAAGGTCAAATGTCAGCAAATTCAAAAGACCAAAAGTGCGGTCAACGGTTAAAATCCGCTGCAGCGCTTCGTAGGTCGGTCATGAGTCCCACTCTTGAGTATATATACTAAGGGACCCCAACTTTTTACTCATTTGCTCACAACCCTACATAGTTACTGTGCATTTACTCCTTCACTGCTCCTCTAAGGCTTTGAATTTCTTCATTTTCAGCCTTCATCTTCCTTCAATTACTGGTATGTTCTCATGTTTTACTTTTCCTTAGTTGAGTATTTTTTCTTAGTTTTAGGTTGTTTAATTGTGTTTTTCTTTTGTTTGCTTTTTCATATAGAGTTACTGCAACTCTAATCTTTGAAATTGAATTGTTAGTGTGTTTTACAATGTTGGGTAATACTTTCCGGGTTCCTATGTGGGAAAAAGTGTGCTTCATATGTGCAATCTCGTAAAAAATTTAAAATTTTGATGAACCCTAGCCCTAAGTGCACTGTGTTCACGACCTCTGGTGCAGCATTTAAGAATTCTGCTGACAGCGGTGGTCCAAAACCTCATAGTGTCCATTTGAGAGTTCCGATGCAGTGCTCTAAAAATTCGCGGACAGCGGTCCTGTGTAACGCTGCAGAGGTCAATAAAGTGTGGTCAGCGTTTCACAGGTTCATAGAGTTTTACTCTCAGATGTCTTAACTTCCGTTGCAGCGGCCAGATTTCCGCTCTCACCGGTGGGCAAACGCTGCAGCGTCTCCTTTTTTCGCGGACCGCGCTTCATAAGTTCAGAGAGGGGTAGTCTGAATCCCCTGATTCCGCTGCAGCAAATCTTTTCCGCTAACAGCGATTTGGTTATGCTAACACTGTTTCATCCTCTGCTTCTTACCTTCTATTTGGTACTTAGGTACACTATATTACTAATGTTTATTACGTGTTTGCAGATAATGGTGAGATCAGAGGGGAGAACCTGAAAAGCAACCCGGAAGAGGAGACCTTTCAAGAGGTCGAGGCAAAGGAAATCAACAAAACCCACTGGGCCTGACACAAGCAATTGGGAAGAAACAAACGAGAAAAAGAACAAGTCCCTCAGAATCAGAGTCCAGTGAGTACTTGCCCTCCCGGGAAGCTTTTGAGGGACAAAGTGGGGAAACTCTAACAGTTGCATTATCAAAGCCAAGGAGACTCATCAATGATCCCACTAGCTCGGAGTCTTCTGATGATTATTCAAGCCATTCATCCACTCCTCCAGAGGGCATAGGTGCAGCAGCCCAGTCAGCAGCTCATTCAACAGCCCCTCCTTCCATCAACCTCGAAAGCTCAGACGAGGGTCCTGATGATGGAAGGGGTGGAGACACTCAAGCATAGACTGCTGGTAATCAAAGGACCAGAAACCCCTTAGTATGACAGGACTAGTTTGTCTCTGAACCGGCCTACCATCATGTTAGAGAAATGTGGCCTTAGAGATCTCTCATCCCGGAAAGGCCCTTCATCGTCAAGGACCTCCTACCCCTCAATCCCAATGTGAAAAAGTAGTTCTTAGAAAGGGAGGGGTGGGACCTTTTCAATACCAAGGTTGTTGATGCAAATGAATATGTTGTGAAGGAGTTTTACACAAATGTGGCATTCACAAAAAAGGACACATACTTCACACAAGTTCGCAACAAGAAACTTTTGTACAATGGAAAAGCTTTTAATGACTATGCAGGTTTCAGGGATGTAGATGAGACTCGGTACTTGGAGAAATTGAATCAGAAAGATTTGGCTCGCCCATGGTTGGCTTCAGTCATTGCTTCTCCAGGGACTACACCGGATTGGTTGGCCGTAGGCATGATCAGGAGGAATGCATTGAGTTTTGAGGCCAGGGGATGGGCCACATTTGTTTGCAGCAGGATAGACCCCATACTCCATGACAGTTATATGCCCCTTTCCAGGGTGGTGATAGTAGGGGCTATTATGGACAGTATCTCGATTAACATCGGGAACATCATGTGCAGAGTGATAGATCGGGTTGTGAAGAAGAATGAGGCCTTCTATCCCTTTCCCAACTTTCTCACTATGTATTTTTGAGACAACGAGATTAAGGGGAAGGATTTTGATACATTTGTGAAGCCCCGAACAACTTTCTCTTGGTACCATTTGAAGGGGTCAGACAACCCCAAGAAAAAAGGGAAAGCCTCCACCTCTGCAGCCCCTGGTACTTCCACAGCCACAGAGCCTTCAGCTGCTACTGAAGGATCCATTCCTTATGAGGGGCCCACTAATGATGTTGTCCCAAATTCTCCATAAGATCCTGCCATGCCCACACCAGTCTCAGTGCCATCATCACCCACCTATCCTTAGACAACCCTGAAAATGTCCCAGACTTTAGTTGGTATCACCAAATGGTTGCAGGTAGCCTTTTCTAGACTTTCTGACATCTCCTTCTACAGTTGCAGCCCAGTCAGCTTCGGCACCCATTGCATTGCCTCCTACTCTGGAGGAAAAATTGAAGAGCGTGGTGGACGACCAGAAAAAAATCATGGAGACACTGGAGAAGCAACAAGCGGAGATCAACTATTGGGGAAAGTACGTGAAGAAGATGAAAAAGGCCCAGGATGATACGAAGAAGGTGCAGAAGAAGATGCTGGAAACTTAGCAAGCTTTGGTGAAGGAGATGGCAAAGGTCGCTGCTACGGGGGACATCCCCCTGGATCTTTTGCTAGGAGAGCCGAGCCCATTGACCAGGCTACACATGTAGATGAGGCAGACCTCCCACCTGCTCCAGTTCGTAGAGGTGCCATCCCCCAGACGGAGGACATGGAGATTCAGTTAGAGGAGCCCGAGGGCCATGCATCCATGCAGACAAAGGACCCTCCTATCACCACTAGCGCATCACCTTCTTCATCAGCCCATGTTGACCCTTCTCCTATGCAGTCTGAGGCACCATAGGGAGTTCCCTGGTTTATTTTTGGTTGGTTAGCATTGAGGACAATGCTAGCTTTTATTGGAGGGGGTGGCCTCTATTTGGTAGTTGGTAATTTCAGACAATTTGATGATTTTTGGGTTGTAATAACTGTTAATACTCTTTTTCTTTTCTCTTATTTACATTTCCGTACTTTTAATTTTGGTATGTATATATTCAGATTCCCTACCTTATCATATGTATATATTCAGTCCCTATTATAAATATTCAGTTCTGATTTTCGTATTTTCTACTTTATAACTTCTTTAACTTTTTCAATTTGTAGTCTAACTTCTTATTTTATTTAGTAGTTTCTTTTTAATTTGTAACTTTTTCTTTTCCGTTTTGCGCTGTCAATAAGCCCTTGGTTTTCTTAAGGCCACGATTCTTTCCAGAGGTGGAAATTGTGCGAACCGAGTGTCTCTTCCCTACGACAGACGGTGTGACGACCTTCTTAAGGGATTGAGTCAGTTTTTCATTTTTCTTTTTGTTTTTTTTTTGTTTTTGTTTTCTTTCGTTTTAGTAGTAGTGAATAAGTTTGATTCAAATAGAGCTTCACTTGGCACCAACAGATATACCTTTGACCTTATGGTTAAAGACAGATTACAAATGAGGCTAGTTCAAGTTGTGACCCTTAGAGTCTTGAGTTGACTGAAACTGTTGTCAGGTGGTATTCATGGACATATTTGAGTTTTCAATTTGAACCAAGATTGTTGTGGGCCCTCGACTCGATACTCTTTAGCAATCCTAAGGCTTGTGAGGTAAGGTTTGTAATTGCATATCCCGAGTGCCGTGCCTAAAAGTCTAGAACTGGCCCCGAGTGTTTTTCTACGAGAAATCTTAAGCGAGCTCGACTTGTGAGATGATCATAGGCCTTCCTTGACTCCCTACGAAAATTGAAAGACCTCTTTAGACTACCTTGACATGATCCCTAGTCAACCCCTTTTGATCCTGAGCCGATTTGTTCAAAAACCACGTTGTAAAACCTTCATCCGTTCTCTAACGACCCTCTCTTGGTACCCATTCTTTCCTTGATCACTCTTGATGAAGAATAGGCAAAAATCATAAGTATGGGGGAGAGATGAGGATTTGCATAGTTATGAATGACTTGGTGATAAAAAAAATGGGCCAAAGAAAATGTTGAAAAGCAAAATGAAACAAACATGAAAAGAAAAAGAAGAGCAAAAGTTTGAAAAAGAGGTTGAGATAATGGGAAGGAAAGAAAAAGGGAGGAAAATGAGCCCAAAGTAAAAGAAATATTGATTACGAGTCTCTCTAAGTTCCCCAAGGAAAATGTGTGACTCAAAGAGTCAAGAGTAAAATGTGCAAAAATTGGAGTGCTTAAGGGAAGCTTTTCTACCAAAGTTCATCATGACCACATTTGATCCAAGAAGCCTCCATTACATCTCGACAAAGCCCTATAGGATCTCAAGTTGAGTGAGCTTACATTACTGATGATTTACACGAGGGGCAAGCTTATGGTACTTAAGCCGGACTTGAGGCGTTCATTTGAGAGTGAAGAGAGCACCCCATGATAAACCCAATTTTTAGAGTTCAATATTTATGGTGAGGTGAGCCCAAGGAAAGTAGAGGAGGGAGAGTCTGGGATCCACAGTGATTGAGGTGAAAAGATAGATGCTCTATGACGACCTTAGTCAACTCTTGAAGCTTTGGTGTCACGTTAGATCTAGTGAGCTAGAAAATCATTGCATAAGTTTGTCAATAATACATTTATGTTGAGGATAATTGTTAGTCCTAATTGAAGCTTGATGAATCACATATTAATGGCTGAAATACTTTCTCTTTTCTTGTTACGGAGGTGGGAGTTATTTTGTTTGCTTGAGGACAAGCAAAGACTTATGTTTGGGGGAGTTGATAAATAGTGATTTATACTACTATTTACTCCCATTTTCCTAGGTTTTGAGGAAACAATTGGCTTAATTAACCCAACATTTTGATGCAAGTTGTTTGAATTGCAGGAATTGAGTCGATTTGTAAATATTGATCCGAAATGAGCTCAAAAGGAGCAAAACTTGCAGAGTTCCTGAACCTAGCAGAAACGCTGCAACACTCACGTTTTCGCTGCAGTGTTTGTCACTTCGCTATAGCGGATTTCTGTCCGCTGCCCCGCTGGCCAAACTTCAGAAAGTGTTTTAAGGCTATCCAAAGCGTGTTACGCACTATTTTAACGTTGCAGCGGTTTACCCACCGTTGCAGCGTCCATTTATCCGCTGGACGCATTTGAGGAAGTTCAGGAGTTGGCACCATAGGGGATTTACGATTCCGCGGTCAGCAGGATTATTCCGCTGCCGCTTCCCAGCCACTGCTGCAGCGTTCTACTTTTCCGCTGGGCGCGAAATGGAAAACTCAGAGAATTACAAAGTCCAAATCCGATGCAACGGCCATTAATCCGCTGCAGTGGAAGCCTATTCGCCGCGACGCTCAAAAATGCGCTGGGAGCAGATTCTCCATAGGGGCAATTTTGTCCAGTATTTTCAGCCTTGTATAAATAGATCTTTTTCTCATTTTTTAGGGTATCAGCCGTTTGGAGAACACGTGAATAGTGTTTTTTGACTATTTTGAGTAATTGTAGCTTAGATTTAACCATAGTTCTTCAATTATTATCTTGTATTTTACATTTATGAGCTTACTTTCATCTTCTACTTGTGTTTCTTGTTCAAATATGAGTAGCTAGACCCTTAAGCTAGGGTTGTGACTCAACCTTAGTGTGGGTAATTAATGGGTTTTCACTTTTAGGATTATTATGTGTATGGGTGTTTGGTATTTAGCTTAATTGATGCATAAATCTCATATTTAGTGGTTGCAAACACTATTTCAAGACTTAATGCCTAGGGTCACTCTTGAGAAAGAGGACCTAAGGCTAGGTAATTGAATTAACAAGGTATTGGGGCAAACTCAAGAGATTGATAACCCCAATAAAATGGTGAATGCTAGAGATAGCTACACCCGACTTGAGCCAATTGATGTGCACAAAATGAAAACACCCAATTGTGCTTGAGAAGGCCAAATTGGGCAAAGTCACCCATATTACCGAGAGGTAGTGGGTAAGCAACTTTACATGAGGTTATTCCTTTCACCCACATTTCAAAAGTTCATCCTCAATTTTAGATCCGTTAGTCACTCAGCTAGGAGGAAGTCACAACCCTAGTCCCTTTATCAACTGAGAAAATCTACAAAAAGATATTAGTTAGCTAGTCCATAGTTTCATTTAGACTAAATCATATTACAATTACAACAACCTTTTTATGAGAAGTGTAATTAAGAGCATGACACGCCACTAGATCAATGAGACACTCAACTCCCACATTCTTAGCTCCCTGTGGAAATCGATCCCGACCCTTCGGGTAAAAGCTACTTCGACCCCTTCCTTGCCACTATTTAGTGGTATAGGCGGGAGCCGATCAGAGCTCGGTTTGGAGTGATTCTTTGAGGTTTTATCACACAAATCGTTCTTCACCTAAACTCTAAGATATTCCATGATTTTATATTTATTTCATCATTTAACTTGTGTTTTGAGTTGAGGAAAATGTTGGTTTTGAAAGAAAATTTCTAAAATAAAAAATCGTGATTTGACGGACCAAATGGTATCGGAATTTGATAAATTTTGTATGGTTGAACTCGTATTGGAATGGGTATTTGGATTTTGTAAAATTTTACGGGTTTCGATGTGCGGGCCTAGGAGTCGACTTTTGAGACGATTTTTGTAAAGATCGAATCTTTATTACCCGGAATAGTTCCTTATAAGTTTTATGTGTGTTTTGAAGTTGTTCTAGTTGTATTTGAGCCGTCGGGAGGTCTTTTCACCCGAGAAGTCCATTTTAGAGTACCAAGTTGTCGTCTTCGAGGTAAGTATCTTTCCTAACCTTGTGTGGGGAACTACCCCTTAGGATTTGAGTCTTCTATGTTGATTGTAGCCCGTGTACGCGAGGTGACGAGTGCGTACTCGGAAGTATTTGTATGAAGTTGGCCTGTTAGAGTTCTTAGGTCTTTAAATTCCCCGTGTATGAAGTAGTCACTGTTATGACTGAGTTCCTAATCGCTAGTTTCATCTCTTCCTGCTTAAATTAGAATTACTTGCTTTTAGATTTTCTTTGTTGTCTATTTGATCTTAACTGACTTAATTGAAGAATTTACCTCTCCTATCATCATGCTATATTTTTCTTCATAAACTGCCTATTTAACTAAAATTAGTAATATCTCGCCTTATAATTGTTTAGCAGTAATTGGAGTGAAAATCATCTTTAGCTACTTACCTTTATTTGGATTGTGAAAAATCTCTCATAATTATTCAACCTTAAAAAGGAAATAGATAATCTACTCCTTATTCGACTGGCTTGTACTTGGAATATCTTGTCTTGTGATGACATCTTATTGTTGACTTGAATACTGTGAATTCGTTGTTACGTCTTGATTCTCCCTGGTTAAGCTATTTTCTTTACGCTTAGTATTTCTCTTCAGTGGTTATTCCTTGTGAATGAGTTCTACCATTCTTGTGATTTAAGTTCTTGTATTGATTTTCTCGTCGTACATTGCATTTCTATCTTTTGTTGCTTTGTGATTGTTATGGCAATGTACGATGTTTCTGTCGTGTTATAGTTGTTATCTCTATTGGTTGCATTGCATATATAAATTGGGGACTACAGACATATTTCGGGAGATCCCCCCTGTACCGCTTATTTACTTTGGGGACTACAGACGTATTCTGGGAGATTCCCCCATCATTGCATATTTACTTTGGGGACTATAGGCATATTCTGGGAGATCCCCCCAGCACTGCATATTTACTTTAGTTACTACGGACGTATTCTGAGAGATTTTCCTTGTACTGCATATTTGTTTTGGGACTACGAACGTATTTCGGGAGATCCTCCCAGTACCGTATGACCAATTCTGAACTACGGGGCGGAATCCCGGTAGTTTTATCTTGAGGAAACTATGTTCGAAAGGTACTTATTTGAAAAGTGTAGTTGAAAAGCATTTAACTTAAGGAAAACTATGTTTGATGACTATTATTTCGAAAGGTATATTTGAAAAGCATTTACCTTAAGGAAAATTGTTTGAAGACTATTATTTCGAAAGGTATATTTGAAAAGCATTTATCTTGAAGAAAACTATGTTCGAAAGACATTTATTGGAAAAAAGTATATTTGTAAAGCAATTATATTGAAGGAACTACATTTGAAGATTTTCTTTCTGTAAAGTATATATATATATTTCGGAGGAAGTATATTTCAAAGGGATTTTTCTATTTGAAATGATTATATTCTGAGCTTTCAATATAACCTTGCGGGTGAAGGTTTACACTCGAAGATTTGACTAATTTATTTGGGGTTGTTGGCTAAGGCCTGATGTGGAAACTATTGCAGTGCTGAATTACTACTTGCTCTTACCATATTGTGGTTTTCGGTTTTTGGGTTGTGTTCCCGTCCATTCTTCTGTGTATTATTATGATGTTTCGTTGTTATTTGCTGTATTTCTTTCCGCATTATATTTGTTATGTTGTTAATTATATTGTGTAGGCATTAGATATATGCCATGTTCTGTCATTCCTATATTAATGTCTGTTTAATTTATTAGACCAATGGGTGTCTTGACTAGTCCTCGTCACTAATTCACCGAGGTTAGTCTTGATACTTACTGGGCACCGTTGTGGTGTGCTCATACTACTCTTCTGCACGATTTTGTGCAGATTCCAGGTTTCACATAGCCAGCCGATCGATTGTTAGCAGCGCGGTTGCTGTTGTGGAGACTCAAGGTAAAATCGCTTCAGCGTTCGCGATTTCGGAGTCACCGTCTCATGTTTCTATTCGCATTGTTGTACTTATTTCCGAACAATGGTATTTTAGGAGTTTTAGTTTAAATTCTTTAAAGCTTATGACTTGTACTTACCGGGTTTTGAGAAGATGTACAATGTATAGAGATTTATTTCAAAAAGCATTTAAAAGTTTTGATATTATGATTTATGTTTACTTAATATTAAGCTTACCTAGTCCTTAAGACTAGGTGCTGTCACGATACCCAACGGAGGAAAATTGGATCGTGACAAAAGAGCAAGAACGTTGGCATTTCCATTTTACGATAATATTTAATAAACAAGGGATTTCACTCTATTTCGACCCCCTTAGAAGATATCAACTATTTATCAATTTAGGAAAGCCAACACTCCAACACCTTAATTAAATATGCAAAGTATCTTCAAGAAACTAATTGTATGAAGGAAGCAGACACATAAAGCGTAAACCAAAAAACAATATAATTAAGCATTTAATTTTGATTGGTTGGTTCACTTACTAACGGAAATTCTTTCTAAAATGATAATAAACAACATCTCTATCGGCGAGTATTTGTTGATATAACGTAGAGCCAACAATATGGGCTTGGTATGCTGGGTCCGCCCAACCTATCCCCTAAATTGATAGGGTTAGCTAAGATTTTTGGAGCTCATATTAAAGCAGGGCATTTGCACTTATACCCGCTTTTTAGGTCACGTTTTAATTTATACTCGCTTTGAAAAAAATATTGCAAGTGTACTTACTTTTCTCATAAACTTCAGGCATACGAGCCTGAAGTAGCAAAGGCAATCACACAAACTTCAGCATTCTAGGAGACGGGCCTGAAGTTGTTTGTAATTGCTGAACTTAAGCATTCTACAAGCTGAAGTTTTGTTCTATATTTATTGTACTTAAGCATGTTTTAGCTGAAGTTTTGTACTGGATTCAATAGTTTTGTCGTAATGCTTTTGTAAAAACTTCAGCACTAAATAAAATAAAGTTTTGTCCTGGATTCATTAGTTTTTTCATAAAGCTTTTCAATAACTTCAGCAGCAACTTGTCCTGGATTTATTAGTTTTGTCATAAACCTTTTTAATAACTTCAGCAGGAGCTGTTGAAGTTATTTAGTTCATTTATAAAAACTTCAGCACTAACTAAGCTGAAGTTTTGTCCTGGATTCATTAGTTTTGTCATAAAGCTTTTTCAAAAACATCAGTAGAAGATACTTAAGTTATTTAGTTCTTTTGTAAAACTTTCAGCACTAAATAAGCTGAAGTTTAGTTTTGTCATAAAGCTTTTTCAAAAACTTCAGCACTAAATAAGCTGAAGTTTTGCACAGGTAGTCGGAAGAAGGAGTGCCTGAAGCTGTAAAACTTAGGGTATAAGTTAAATAATTTTAAAAATATGGGTACAGGTTAAATGGGGGCGACCAAATAGGGCGCCCCGTGCAATTTTTACTATAAAAGCTAAGACTTTTATCCCAACCCACGTGAGCCCTTGGCCCGCAAGGCTTGAATGATGTTGGGTTGGCTTAGCCCGTGCGCTGTCACACTCCTTTTCTATCCCCGAAATAATATCTGTGTTATAGATTGTGGATTAAAGGATTTTTTCAATTAAAGTGACAGATTTGAGTAGGGATTATTTTATTTATAGCGTCGCTGCTTGGAATTGATTTTTGGGTGTTCCAAGTTACCTTTTATTTGAATACCTAGTCAAAGGAAGGTTTGACTATATTTTTATTGGTCCGCGAAAACAAAGACTGGGTAAGGAATTCTATTGACCGGGGAGAAGGTGTAAGGTATTCCCCAAGTCCTGTGTTTCTACCACGGTCGCTTTATTTGACTACATTTGGCTTATATTATTTTGGATAAACTGTGTTTTATTGATTTTTATGTTTTACCTATGTCCCCTTTGCTTGATTATTAGAATAATTAAAGGATATTTTGAATAATGAGATGTCTTAACCACACTACGCAAGCGAATGCGTGATTGAGATAAATTTTAATATCGTCATAACATCTCTACGCAAGCGAATCCGCAGTCATGACAAAGGATTACTAGCACATTATCACTTTTGAAAAAGTTACTACATTCGAGGAAATTAATTTTGAATTTTATTAAATCTCAACTATTTCTCTACGCGAGCGAGTCCACGATTAATTAAATTAAAAATTAACTAAAACTAATGGGTATTGTATGGGATTATTGAATTAATTTAGTGAATATTAAACATCGCGCATGCAAGCGATTCCGTGAAGTTAAATCATGCCTACTAATTGCCTATCATTTAAAGTATTTTTTTAGTGACTAAGTCGTTAAGTGCCTTACAAAGAAATATTAACAATATTCATAAAACATGATGAAAAAAATATATTCATAAAACACACTTAAGATCTAAAATAGCAAAGAAATAAGATTTTCTGGTAATGCTACAATAGGAGAACCAACCTTCGCCACTTCAAAGTCGGGGACTTAGTCCTAAGGAAAGTCACCATCAACACTCGAGATCCTAATGAAGCGAAGCTCGGCCCGAATTGGGAAGGACCCTATCAAGTCTTAGACATTGTCGAAAAGGGATCTTATAAGCTTGGCACGATGGATGTCAAACAATTGCCAAATAATTGGAACATATCACTTCTCAAATGATATTATTGCTATGGTCTGACTTTCTACCTTTTTCATTTATATTCGATACTAACTTACTGCAGGTGTTCGATCAAAGACATCGAGACCTTAGGTTTTAAAGCATGTGTTCCACTCTTTTTCCCTTAGATCAATTTTTGTCCCAAATGGGTTTTTCGAGCGAGGTTTTTAACGAGGCAACAATTATATATGCTACCTGGGGACGATTCAACAGTATCCAAGGCTTCTTTACAATCAACCTTGAATATTGGGGGGCCATCACCCTCGGATGTTATATTTTTAAGGAAATTAATTCGTGTCTAAAGGTCTCGATAGGAAAACTTTGTAATGGGCCAAACGGTCAAATGAACTGTGTCTGTATAGATTAGTCGATCCCCAATGGCAAAACATGTACGCATGTAAATTATTCAAAGACGTATTTTTTCCTTATCAAATGTCTTGTGTCTCAAAGAAAATTTTCTACTATATGAGCTCTATGCTTATGGTATTGTGAGTGATGGCTCAAGGGCCAAGTACAATTTCACCTCAAACGGTAAAAGGCTCAAGGGACAAGTGCAAATATACCTCAAACACTCGGAGACTTCCGTCGATAATCAATATGTTTGAATTATCAAAAATCAAATCCATAAGACGTCAAAGACGCACCCTTCGATTTATAGGACAAGGCCATCATTCTCAAGGACTAACGCTTCGAACAACTTTGAAATATTATTGGGAAATAAGCCCAAGAAGACATACCCAAAGGCTACGGCCAAACTAATGCAACTCGGAGACGTCCAAATCCCGCAATAAAAACAAGCCTTCGAATTCTTTGAAAACCGGTTAAAAAAGGCTACCCTCTGCAAAATAATCAAAAGGGCTTCGATAAAATCAGCCCTTGAAAAACATTAAGAGGTATCAAACTATCCTAACACAAATATGCTAAGACACAAAAGCAAAGGGATTTCGATCAATGTTGAACCCTCAAAAAATGCGATGGGTAAAAAATGCATGCTAAGGCATAAAGAAGTTTTTACTAAGTCTTTAAGCCGAAAAACGGAAACAATGGCCATCCTTTAGTGGTCATATCATCCCAATTTAAAGAGCCTAAGGGCCAATACACTTAGATTTCGAGACCTTGTTCTCGCTCAATTCGAACCTAAGGGTTCCACTATTTCAAGCTCGAATAAAAACTCACTCGACTACGGCTCGAGGATTCATCATGACTCGATACAAACTTAAGGGGTCTGTTACTATAAGTTCGAACTCTACTCTAAAAACAGTGCTATTACAACTTCGATCAAGCCTCGCAAAACCAAAATCTCAAACATATCGCTGAGCTCGGGAACCCGCCCTCGCTTAACCAAAAAACCCAAGGTTTTTTCTACTCTAAGTTCGAGCTAGTACTCACTCGATTATAGAGGATGCAGCAACCCGATTGCAACAAAATTTTCACAAGGCAATGAAGTGAGTAAAGTTACTCACAAGGCCTAGAGTATATCAGAATTTTCACAAGGCGAAGGCTAAATAGAGTTTATCACGAAACAGAAACCAGAGACAAACTTGAATGAATAGGGATCTTTCATATATGCAAAGTATTTACAAAGACCACACATGGTCTTACACGAAAATTCAAAAACCAAAAGGAGAAAAAATTCTAAGTGCCTAATCCGCCTCGGGAGATGTATCCTCAAGGGCTTCATCTTCATCTCCTCCAAACTCGGATCCACTCACAGATTCATCGTCATCAGAAAGCAAATATTTGGCCTCATACTCCAGCACATTCGCATTCTCGATATCGGCAGTGAGGTCAAAGCCACGAGCATGTACCTCCTCAAGAGTCTCTCTTCGATACTGGCGGCGCTTATCATGCTCGGCAACACAGGATAATCTAACCTGAGCAGCATCAAAATTTTCCTTTGCTTGAGCGTAAGCGACTTCAGTGTCAGCTCGGTAGGAGGCCACGAGCGCCTCCGCCTCGAATGTGGCCTTTGCAAGCTCAACGACCAACCAAGTCTCGAGCTCTTTAATTTTCTTGGCTCGGGCCAAGCTCTCTTCCTTCACACTTTGGAGTTGAAGCTCAACCGAAGATAGCTCGGCTCGAACCGTATCTTTCTCCGAGGCGAGACGGTCCACGTGCTTCTTCCACCCCAATGTCTCTGTCTCTTTCATTTTAACCTCCTCGCGAAGCTGCTCAATCTTTTCGGCCTTCTGTTGAACTTGCATAATTAAAGTGTTAGTCGCCAATATCAAGTAAATATATGTCGAGCTCCCAAAAAATTTATGTTACTCGCTCGATGAGATCGGTATAATCTTGAGGAGCTCTTGCCAATTCGGCCTGAAGGTCCTTGATCTTTTTTCTTTTTGCACATAGAAGAGTTTGAGGACGTTTCCTTCCTCCGTGAGCCGTTTGAGATCGGACTTACACCGGGTAAGATCATCTCTGAATTTGGAAGACGCTTCTCGATGGAGATCAATAGCCTATAAGTAAGGAAATCAGACGTAATGAAATAAAAGTAAACGCAAACATGATAATATGGGTTGAAACTTACTTGGTTCAGAAGTCGCTGAGCCTCATAAAAATTGATCGTTGCATCCAAGTCGGGAACGTCATCGACTCCCATTAAGAAGCCATGTAATATGTCATCCCCTTCATAGGCCATTCCCGTATAAGGGGTCCCCACAGACCGAGCATCCCGAAATTTCCCTTCATAAAATGTGGGTCCCGGCGGCAAGTCGTCAATGTTATTTGCCTAAGCAAGTCACTTGGGCACTCTCTCCTTTTCGAAGGGCCTCAGAGCTGGACCCTTGGGGCATGGCCTGCTGGTTTTTCATCACGGCAGGAGGCATTATCAGCACCCGATGACTTGAGGACTTTGCTCGGACCATCTTCCGAGATCTCCTCGGTCCGAAGATGAGTCTCCTCGACCATCACCGACTCAACTATTTTTTATGCTTTGATGCTTCCCCTCTTTCGAGCCACCAGCATACAATCGACATCTTCTCCCTCCTCGTCTTCCTCTCGTAGTTTTCGGACTACATCAGCAGGCAGAACGACGGGATCAACCTTTGACTTTCGAGCCTTGCTCTTCCTAGGATTTGGAGTATCAGGAGGCGAGGCCCTTATCCTCTTCTTATCTTTAGCCGGTTTCAGGACCTTCTCTTCCCCTGGTGGAGGTGGCCTCATGAAGACTTTGTCTCCAAGACTTGTATGAGAGGAAATCAAGTTAAAATAAAGCATTTCACAAGAATATATCAAACATAAATAGAGGAACTTACCATGATTTTTGGCCTCCCATCGTCCCTAGACCAAATCGTGCCACGAGCGCTCAGCATATGAGAGGTCAAAGACAATTGTCAAACCCAACCTACAAGGTTCGGGATTGCACCGGGAAACCAAGGGGCCGTTGCACCATAAGTACAATTATAGATGATAAAAGGTAAAGGAAGCAAAACAATCATCAAACGCTATCGGTGGGTTTGTATTTACGCTTCATGTTCCATTCTTCGGGGAACGACATCTTCTCAATCGGGATTAAGTCAGAAGTCCTGACTCGGACAAACCGTCCCATCAATCCTCGATCTTTGTCCTCATATATGCTCGAGAACAACACCTTTGTGTCCCGACACTAAAGCCTTATTAATCCGCTTCGATAGAGACGGGGGCAGTATAGCCTAATGAGATGATAGAGGCTGAAAGACATCCCCTCGACCTTGCTTTTGAAGAATCGAAGAAAAATAACAATGCGCCAAAAAGAGGGGTGGATTTTCCCTAGGGTTATGTGGTATTGGAGACAAAAGTCGATTATGACGGGATCGATGGGACCTAGTGTGAAAGGGTAAGTACATACACTTAAAAACCCTTTCACATGAGTGGTAATATCCTCCTCTGGGGTAGGAATTTGTCACAACCCAAAAACTAACCCTGTCATGATGGCGCCTATTGTGATACTAGGCAAGCCGACACATTACCAAACAAATCGATTTTTCATTCTTAAGATATAATTCAAATTTATTCATTACAAAACCTTCGTAGAGGAGTTATAAATCAAAACAAAAGTGCAGAAAAGAAAGCCCGACATCGGGGTGTCACTAGTCATGATCAACTACTACAACTGTCTGATAATATCAAGACTAACATAGTCTGGAAATTAAAAAATACAACTAAGGGAAGATAAGGAGGAAGAAAAGCAAGGCTACGATCACCAGGCAGCTACCTTGCTATCTCCGAGAAGCTGCAATCGGAATTATCAACAACCACTACTGTGTCTAGAAACGCTTGGATCTGCACAAGGTACATGGAGTAACGTGAGTACGACAACTCAGTAAGTAACGACATTAAATAAAGAATGACAATTAGTGATGAAAAAAATGCAAGTATAGTTCATATCACAACAAAAACTTAGTAAAATACGCCATGCTTCAAAACCAGAGTTTGAGACAAATCAGTTCGTTTAAATCCAGTTCCAGTAAAATCATTTAAAAACATCTTTCAACAATCTTCAACTAAAGGCTCAATGGAAATGTGAGAAAAAATAATGAAATCATATACAGCACCTCGGGCAAAATTACTCATATACAAATCCTCGTCAAACCTCACAATCACTCATGTCTCATAGTCACTCATACCTCCCAATCACTCAGCACTCGACACTCGCACTCAGTAGGTACCTACGTTCACTAGGGGTGTGTGCAGACTCCAGAGGGGCTCATTCAGCCCAAGCACTATAACAATGTCCATCATGGCAGAATCAATGAAACATGTTATAGCGTGCAACCCGATCTCATAAAAAACATCACAAATCAAGCCCTCGGCCTCACTCAGTCATAAACCTCTAGCCTCTCAGGCTCTCAGAAGTCAAAGTATTCGACCCAAAAAAAATTTATATGATGCATCAAAATAGAGTAATAGAGACTGAGCTATGTAGTAAATATGTATAAACATGATTGTTGTAGAGTTTCAATAAAAAACAATGAGAGGACAACAAGAAAAGACCTCTAAGGGTCCAAACAACACTGGCATAAGGCCTAAACATGGCATCCAACCTGATTTTCATAATTTCTTTCTAAAATACGTAAGAAGCATGTAGTATAAAAAAATATTCAACTTTACTGTTGATACAGGATGGACCAAGTCACAATACCCAACAGTGCATACCCACACGCCCGTCACCTAGCATGTGTGCCACCTTCAAATAGTAAAATGATAAAAAAAATCCTGGGTTTCATACCCTCAGGACTAGATTTAAAATCGTTAGTTCCCCGTCCGCATGTGTAGAAAACACCAGCAACCTCAAACACCAGCAGAATCAGCTACCTACCAACACCAAAAATTGATCATTTAACCACCTGAAACTCACCCGAGGCCCTCGGGACTTCAACCAATAACACCAACAAGTCATATATCAACATACAAACTTACTCGAACCTTCAGAATACTCAAAAAAACATCAAAACACCAAATTACCCACGGATTCAAGCCTAAGAACTTCTAAACTTCCGAATTTCGCAAATGACGCCAAAACCTAACAAACCATGTCCGAATGATCTCAATTTGTACACACACGTCACAAATAAGACTAAGAACCTACTCCAACTTTCAGAATTCCATTCCAACCTTGATATCGAATTTTCCACTACCGACCAAACTCGCAAAATTTCCAACTTTCGCCAAGTCAAACCTTATTCTACCACGAACCTCCAAATTACATTCCAGACGCGCTCCTAATTCCAATATAATCTA
>ML297163.1:3059-20298 GCA_005239495.1 Nicotiana undulata | reverse complement strand
TAGCCTAGTTCCACGATAGGCGCCATCACGGCCTGTTAGGATTTGGGGTCGTGACAAGAGGCCTTGTTCCTCCCAGCGCTCCCGCAAATCAAACAGCTTAAAGAGTTGATAACAACACCCCGAGGGGTGAGGTCGACTTCAACGGAGCCAGGGAATCGGCAGCGGATACGGTAACGACAATGACAATGATCCCTTCAAAATCAAACTCATGAAATTCATGAGGGAAATGAACGAGCAGATAGATCATAACATGAAAGAACTTCACGCTCGAATCCACCATATTCCAGGCGCACCATCAGTGCTGAAGGGCCTGAACTCGAAAAAGTACACCTAGTTGCTGTTCAAATCGAGCGCAACACCAGTGTTGATTCCGAAACGGTTCAAAATGCCATACGTACCAAAGTATGATGGGACTTCAGACCTTCAAGAGCATATCACAACCTATACAACGGAGGTGAAAGGGAATGACTTGGCTCAATATGAGATTGACTGGGTCCTACTGAATAAGTTTGGAGAAACCCCCACGAAGGGGGCTTTGACATGATACTCACTCTTACCCGAACACTCAATATATTCTATCGAGATGCTTGCAGATTCTTTTATCAAGGCCCATGTCGGGGCTAGGAAGGTTTAGGTCCGGAAGGTGGATATGTTCAGAATTTTGCAAGGTGAGTCCGAATTACTGCGTGAGTTCGTGATTAGGTTTCAGAAAGAAAGGATGTTGTTGCCAGCCATGCCAGATGAATGGGTAGTTGAGGCATTTACTAAGGGGTTAAATCCAAAAGAGCTCTGACGCCTCCCGTCAGCTAAAATAATGCTTGCTCGAGTTTCAAGCAAACACATGGGTGAATGTCCATAACCATTATGAATCAAAGATAAGGATAGAAGATGATCAGCTCGGGTTCCTGGCATCAACTAAGGGTCGGTATCGAGAAAGGAACAGGGATAAATCAAAAGATGATTTTGATGCGGATCACCGATCTTCTAAGGCCCGATTATTACCCTATGAGAGGGCAACAAAGATTTTCGGTTAACAGATTGGTTCGCCCTCGATATAAGAACTGATCGCGACTGAAAAAATAGGTCGTTGCTGGACAAAGAGGTATCGGGTTCTCAGAATTTCGCTTATCCCAGGTAAGAGTATAATTTCAATGTAAGTATAGTGGATCTAGTATGAGAAATATCAAGGAACCATGGTTCTCTAGGCCAATGAGATCTGATCCCAACCAGAGGGATCCTAATTTATGGTGCAGATATCATGGGATTAATGGCAACTAAAATGGGGACTACCAACATCTACGCGAGGAGGTGGCAACGCTGTTGAAGAAAGGCCATCTAAGGGAATTACTAAGACCAAGAACAATTACGACCATAGTCAATACAATGCGGAACCCTCAAAGACAGGGGAAAACCCCCATCGACTAACTATCAACAGTGTAACTTTCTCAGCAACCAAGAAAAAAAAGGTATCAGTGACTCATATCAAGAGACTCAGGGAAGTAGCCTAAGACGACATCACCTTCACGGAGAAGATCTCGATGGACTTCTTCTACCGCACAACGACACCATGGTAATTTCTCTTAACATTCTTGATTTCAAAATTAAACATATTTTGGTTGACCCAGGAGGTTCAGCCAACATTAGTCAATGGAGAGTGCTGGAACAAGAAAAGCTAAACAGAAGCATCATTCCAGCAACAAAGCTCCTTGCCAGGTTCAACTTAGCAAGTGTGTCAACCCGAGGGGAGATCATGTTACCCACAAACGCCGAGAGGGTCATGAAGACTACCTTATTTGAAGTAGTAGACAACTACATGAGCTAAAACATAATTCATGGCAGACCATGGCTACATGAGATGAAATTCGTACCATCAACATATCACTAACTATTGAAAATCCCAACTCTAGAGCGAATCAAATAAATAAGAGGAGACCAACTGGCAGCAAATGAAACGAATGCGGTATCGATTTCTGGTAGAAAAGGGAAGGAACTCGATGCATAGCAACTATAGGAACCGACACATGCTCCCAAACCAAACGAAGATGACAAAATGGAGTAGTCGTCGGAATCCCACCAGGTACAAATATATTTTCAGGTACCAGAAGAAACAGACGCGACCAAGTCCACGGCAAAAGAACTCGAACAAGTGGCTTTGTTGTAGAAACTTCCACTAAGGGAAATGACTCAAACCTGAGCTCAGGTCAGGATTTATTGAATTTCTTAAAACTAACGTTGATTATTTCGCATGGTTGCATGCAAATATGACAGGTATCCTGCTATAGGTGTCTGTGCACAATCTAAGCATGGACCCAAGCATCCCATCGATAAGGAAGAAGAAGCGCCTAATAGCCGAGGTCATAAACAAGTTTGTTAAAGAAGAGGTAACTCGATTACTTGACATCGGTTCAATCCGGGAGGTAAAGTATCCCGATTGGCTAGCTAACGTAGTTTTGGTTCCGAAAAAGAATAATAAATTTCGAATGTGCATAGATTATAAAGTTTTGAATAAGGTGTGTCCAAAATACTGGTTTCCACTGCGAAACATTGATCTAATGATTGATGCAACAACCGGGCATGAGTTAATGAGCTTCCTCAATGCTTATTCCGGGTACAATAGAATTAAGATGAACCCGGAGAATCATGAAAAGTTTTCGTTCATAACGAACTTTGGCACATAATGCTACAATATGATGCCCTTTGGGCTTAAAAACGTCAGAGCCACTTAACAAAGACTTGTGAACAATAGGTTTGAAAAACAAATAGGCAAAACAATGGAAGTTTAGATAGATGATATGTTGGTCAAGTCTTTGAATGCAGGTGACCATTTAAAAAACCTCTAGGAAACTTGCGATATCCTAAGGAAGCATAACATGAAGCTCAACCTCGCAAAATGCGCGTACGGAGTTAGCTCTGGTAAAACTTTGGTTTCCTAGTGTCACAACGAGGAATCGAGGTAAATCCCGATAAAATCAAAGCCATCGGGGACATCCCAGACCAACTGACAAGAGTAAAAGAAGTCCAAAGGCGCTGAAGAAGAAGAAGAACAACTTCGAACGGAGTCCAAAATGCCAAAAGTCCTTAAATGACACGGAACGATATATATCAAGCCCTCTGCTGCTATCAGAACTGGAGGAAGGAGAACAACTACTAATATACTTAGCGGTCTCGGAAGTAACGTTAAGTGTTGTTCTAGTACGGGAGGATGCAGGTACGCAATCACCTGTTTATTATGTTAGCAAAATTTTGTCGGGAGTGGAAACTCGTTATTCACACCTCAAAAAACTGGCCATAGCTCTCGTAGTCGCCTCTTGGAATCTTATGCCTTATTTTCAATGCCACCCAATAGTCGTGGTGATGACTTTTCCCTTGCGGAATGTCCTTCACAAACCGGAGTTGTAAGGTCGATTGGCCAAATGGACAGTTGCAATTAGTGAATTTGATATTGAGTATCTAGGACTGCGATCAAGTCACGGGTTTTGGCCAACTTTGTGGCCGATTTTAGTCCGGGGTTATTGCCTCTGGCTGCGAAAGAGGCGGTGGTGGTGTTGGAAACAACATCAGGAGTTTGGATCTTGTTCACTAACGAAGCTTCCAACATGAAAGGGTGTGGGCTCGAAATGGTCTTAATCATACCCTCGGAAAAGATCCCAAGGCAGGCCATAATAACTCTCCCTTTGACTAACAATGAAGCCGAGTATGATGCTTTGATTGCAGGACTTGAACTGGCCTGGGGGCTAGACTCCGAGGCCATTAAAATCAAATGTGATTCCCAACTAGTAGTAAATCAAGTACATGGAATCTTTGATACGAAGGAGGAGCGCATGCGATAGTATGTGATCAAAGTTCAAACTTTACTCCCACGGTTCAGGGAATGGTCGATCACCCACATCTCGAGAGAAGAAAATGTAGAAACAGATACATATGCCAATTCTGGTACCGTTGTTCACCTTATGCATTCGGTACTGGATGTGGATGGTTATTATGAATTAAATAAAACCAACCTAGTCTAGGTCTGGAGGAATAAAATCATCGATTACCTTCAGCACGAAAAGCTGCTCGAAGACCCGAAGGCATCCCACGCGCTCCATACCAAAGCAACTCATTACAACTTCTGGGGAGGGCAAATATATAGAAGGCCATTCAGAGGCCAACTGGCTCAATATTTAGGAACCTCTGAGACTGACTACGTCATGAGAGAGGTTCATGAAGGAATTTGTGGGAACCCTACGCAGATTCGTTGGTCCTAAAATTAGTTAGTGCCGGATACTACTGGCCTCAGATGGAGTAAGATGTGAAGGAATTCATTCAAAAATGCAACAAGTGTTAGTTCCATGCACAGTTAGTGCACCAACCGGTAGAACTCTTGCATTCGGTACTATACCCATGGCTATTCATAAAATGGGGGATGGATATAGTCAGGTCGCTGCCACCGGGTCCCGATAAGGTAAGGTTATTTTTATTTTAACCGATTATTTTACTAAATGAGTTAAAGCAGGTCCATACCAAAAGATCGGTGCGCAAAGAGTGGTCGATTTCCTATAGAAAAACATAATTTGCCGATTCGTAATACTAAAGGAGATTACTCGCGGTGACGAGCCGCTATTCATAGGCTCCAAGGTCACAAAATTTCTAGAAGACCAGAAAATTAAAAGAATCACATCTTCACCATATCATCCGAGTGAAAATGGGCAAGCGGAATCAACCAATAAGGTGATTATTCAAAACCTCAAAAACAGGTTAGAAGAAGCCAAGGGTAAGTGGCCCGAAGAGTTACCAGGAATGCTCTGGGCAGACGACCAAGTCAAGCGCGGGAGAGACACCTTTCTCTCTCATATACAGTGCTGATCGGTGCCAAACCTACACCACTATAGAGTAGCGAGGATGGTTGATGCAGTTTTACCCAACAAGGTCGGGATCGATTTCCACAAGGAGTTAATTGATTTGGAATTAGGTATTTATCTAAATCTAAATGCGTGTCTTGTTCCTAATTTCACTTCCACACATGTTGGTGTTGACTCTACTTCTACTTCTATTTCTATTGTATACTAAGATTAAAGCTAAGTACCATATTTTTTATGATAGTTTTCAAGTGTTTAAAAGGACTAGGTTAGTGACTTCTGCCTAGGTGGATATCTAACGGGGATCAAGAATATAGGGCAAGTTTGATCAATTTTGGGTCGTAATATAGCTATCAAACCCAAGTACTCACTCTATACCTCTAGGTAGTTTGAGTGATTTTGCCCAATTGGCTTTCTCAAGACCAAATGGGTATTCATGCAATACAAGTGATATTAGCTCAAGTCGGATATTACTATCTCTAGGATTAACCCCTTAATTGGGGCTATTAATTTCTTGAGTTCACCCTAATTCCTTGTTAGCCTAGTTTTCCTAGACTTAGTCCCTCTTTCTCAAGAAGAGCCTAAGTCACAAAGACATGAATCAGTATTTTCAACCACTAATTCTACAATTCTAGCATGAACTAGGCTAAATATCACTAACCCATAAACAATGAAGCCCACAAATTGAAGACCCATCAAATACCAACACTAGGGTTGGGTCAAAACCCTAGCTATGGGTCTAGCTACTCATAGTAATAGCAGAAATCAAAGATAAAGAGAAGATATAATCCATAATACTAAATTAAAAGATGAAAATCTAATGTTATAAGGTAAATCTTGTACAAAATTGCCCAAATAGGAAAACCTAGCCATCTCACGTGCTTAGCAAAAACATAACATAACCTAAAATTGACAAAAATATCTATTTATACTAAGCTAAAATTTCCGAACAAAAATACCCCTTTGGAGGATTAGCGGCCGCGTAATTCTGACCGCAGCTGCACTCTTGCTTTCGCGATCGCGTAATTCTGATCGCAGTCCGCGTTTCTTCACATCTGGGTCTGGGTTGAACCTTGTTTCATAGACTGCGTAATTTCCACCACGTCCGTGAGAGAGACTTCTGCGGTCACGTGATTTTGATGCGTACCGCCCTTCTCATTTTTGCTTGAATTATGTACTCTCTGAACCTTAGCAATCGCGATCCGCAGAATTTCAATCGCAGACGCTAAATTACTTTCGCGACCGCCTCTTTCTGATGCGGTCTGGGTTCATATTTGTTCCCAAAAACCATCTCTCTGATTCTTTATTTTGCGAACCTTGAAATAATGTCCGCATCCGCGTTGATATTTTCGCGGCCGCACTTTTCTGTCGCGGTCCGCGTTCCACACCTCTTCGACCAGTCTTGGTTTTTGTTCAAGTTTTGACTCCTTTATGAGTTGATTATGGCTCCTTTTACTCATTTTGAACAATCCCTGCAAGCAAGCATATTAAGTTAGTTTCCGGGAATACCTTCACGTATTTTTAGCTCAAAACACAAGTAAAAGAGAGAAAATAATAAGCTAAAATCCCTACTTATCAACTCCCCCAAACTCAAGCTTTTGCTTGTCCTCAAGCAAATAAGGTAATTCCCACCTCCACAAGAAAAAGAAAAGGATATTTCAGTTGTCCTAAGGTGACTCCATCAAGCATCAATTGAGACTAACACTTACCCTAAACACAAATCAATTATCAATAACATCATGTTACAACCTTTTGAGTTCTATAGTTCTAATGTGACACAATAGCATCAATAGTTGACTCAATTCATCAAGGAAGTCGCTCTCTCACGTAGGTCAATGTGGATCCCAAACTCCTCCTGTTTTACTCTCCATGAGCAAATCTCACAACAAGGATTGCGAAGAAGTGCGCTCATCACTCTCAAAAGAATGCCACAAGTCCAGCTCTAAGTACCATAAGCTTGCCCCTTATGTAAATCACCACTAATGTAAGCTCACTCAACTTGAAACCATATAGGGCTTTAGCGGGGATGTAATGAAGGCTTTTGTATCAAGGTAGGACATAGCTAACTATGATGGTCTTATCTTTTCTTAAGCACTCCATTTTCTCATTTCGGCTCATTCTTTCTTGACTCTTTGAGTCATTTTTCTTCTTCCTTAGGGGAACTAGAGATACATACCGTCACTCTTTCTTACTCATGACAATTATTTTTCTCCTTTTTTTATCATTCCATTCCTTTCATCATTACATTCTTTGAATCCCTTCAACCTTTACTTTCTTTTTGACATATTTCTTTTTGGCTTCTCTTCCTTTTATTTTCCTTTCCTTTTCATCAATTATTTTTCTTCTTTGAACCTTTTATCACTTTAAAATTCCTCTTCTTTACCCCAAACTTATGCTTTTGCCAATTGTTCATCTTGAAAGCTAAGGAAAGATTGGGTGCCAAGAGAGGGTCATTATAGAACGGTAAAGGCTTGTAATGTGGCTATTGAATGAAAAGGCTTAGGCTTAAAATGGTTGACTAGGGATATCATATTGGTAGACTACGGAAGCTCTAAAAGTTCAAATTGGATCAAGGAGAGCCTACAATCACTTCTCAAGTCGAGCTACCCTTAAAATTTTGCCTAGACAAACATTCAGGGTAAGTTCTAGACTTATTGGCAGGGGAATCTGACTTGGAATTCAATACCTCACCTCTCAAGCTACTGGATTGTTAAAGAGAATATAGTCGAGGTCCCACAACAAACCTAGGTAATATTGAAAATAAATGATGGCTCAAAGAAACCACTCGATGACTATTTTAGTCAACTCAAGTTCTAAAGGTCACAACTAGAGCTATTCTTTGTCAACCAACTTGTCTCTAACCATGAGGTCGAAGGTAAATGTGTTTGTACCAAGTGAAGCTACTTGAGACACTTTTATTCATTACTACTATGTACCAAATCATAAAGAAAATAGACTCAATCCCTTAAGAAGGTTGTCACGCCCTCCATCGTTGGGAAAAGCCACCCGGTTCACACAACATCCACCTATGGGAAGAATAATGGAATTAAGAAAACCAAAGGCTTATTGATCACGCAAAATGTAAAAAGAAGCTAAAAACTCAAAAAGAAGCTACTAAAGGAAATAAGAAGCTAAGCTATTAAGGAAAAATACGAAAGAAGTTATGAAGTAAATTGTAGAAAGTAAAATGAATATGTACAATAATGGAGTAGAACGAATATATTCAAAATGTAAGTGAATATATACATCGAATTGTAAAGTTATATATATACCAAAAGTGAAAATAATGAAAGTGAAAATAACGATAAATAAAGAGAAAGAAAAATAGTATCATAGTTATTACATACCAATGTCATCAAATCATAACAAAATCAAAAAGGACCACCCCCTCCCCCCAAATAAAAGATATCATTGTCCTCAATGCTAATATCAAAATAAGATCAGGGAAGGGTTAGAGAGTAAAGAAAACTCCCTATGTTCTCTCTGTCTACATGGGGTCAGGCACATGACTGGGGTCCTCAGACTGCATAGGATCATCAGCTCCCTCCGGGTCCTCTAACTGGATCTCCATATCCTCGGACTGGGGGACCACAGGGTTGTGGAGCATTTGGATCATCTCATCAGCAATATGTGAAGCGGCAGTCGGTTCCTCAGATTGGCCTGTTGTTGCATATGATGCCTCATGCTCTGCTGCCTGTGTTGCTGGGGCAGTCTCCTCCATAAGTAAGTCCAATGGGATATCTCCATCAGAAGTAAACTTCTCTACCTCCGTCTTCAGCTTCTCCACTGACTCCTTTGAGGCTTGAGTCTTTCTCATCTTCTTGACCTGCTTGCCAAGATCCTTTATCACCTTGCCATGAGCATCCAAAGTCTCCAAGATCTTCTTTTGGTTGTCCAGGAGCTTCTTCTAGTTTTCCAGAAGCTCCTTCAATGAATCCTCCATTGATGGAGGTACCTGAAGTTGTGCTGGGGCTGACTGTGCTGCTACTGCACTGGATAAGACAGACAACTTTGATGTTGCTGCCTGCATCCAGTTGTTGATGCTAGATAAGGTCTGAGAAACCCACAGTGCAGTCTGAGGGTAAGTAGAAGATGAGGTCACAGATATTAGCACGGTGATAGATGGCCCAGATGGAGGAGGAGGCATGGCAGCAGAAGATCCCTCTGCTATGTAAGGCTCTAACCCAATGGCCACTACCATTAGCTCTTCAGACTGGCTAGTGGAGGTAGTGGCTTTACCCTTTGATTTAGGGTTGTCCGGTCCTTGGAGGATATACCAGGAGAAAGGCTTTTTAGGCATCACCTTTGTGTCATAGTGCCTCCCCTCTACCCCTTGGTCCTCGATATACATAGTGATGAAGTTGGGGTTGGGGTAGGACCTTTCTTCCTTTCCGGTTGCTTTGGAGATGTGGTAGGACATGAGGTTCCCCACATTGATTGGATACCCAACCATGATGGAAGCTATTAGGATCGCCTGGGAGAGTGGGATGACACTATCATGCTGGAAAGGATCAAGTCGGCTGGATACAAATGTGCACCACCCTTTGGCTTCAAAGCTGAGGGTGTTTCTGGCAATTTAGACTCCAACTGTGAGCGAGGACGGTGTTGTCCATGGGATGGCTATTACTTCCGTTAGCCAAGGACGGGCTACTTCATCTAGGGCCATATAATCCAAATATTGTACTGTTTCCACATCCTCAAAACCGGCATATTTATTCAAGGTGTTGCCATCAAACCGTATCTTCAAGTTTCGTACCTTTGTCACAGTGGTGCCCTTTTTTATGTGGGCAACATTTTTGTAGAACTCCTTGACAAGGTACTCATTGGCATCCACAACCTTGCTGGTGAAGTACTTCCACCCTTTTCTCTCCTCAAATTGTCTCTTGACATTTGTATTGTGAGGAATGAGATCTCTTTCTATAAACTGGCGCTCAAGGGTGAGCGACCTTTGGGGCCACCATTCCTGGAACTTGAGATATGCTTTCTCTCTCATGAATCTATCCGTCCACACCTCGGGCTTCCTTAATTTAGCAAGACCACCCACATTTGTACCACCCCATCTCTCGTCATCCGGGACCTCATCATCATCAGCAACATTAATAGGAGTAGTTGTTGAGGCCGGAGTTGCAACACGTGGGGAAGATGGATCTGATGCCTCACTACCTCCCTCTGAGCCATTAGACGGCCCAGAAGAGGAGGTAGGTTCATTGACTAGGCGGTAGGATTATGATTGGGCCTCCTGCTGAGGTTGTGTAGATTCCCCCTCAGAAATCTCCCGGGATAGGATATATTCACTTGTGTATGATGATTCGGCATGAGGTCTAGTGAGGGTCGCCTTTTTGCTTATAATTCTTTGAGCTGCTAAGGGTAAAGTCTGCTTTCCTTTTCCCCAGCCTCAGGAGGATTCTGCCCTCCCTTTTGATTTGTCTGCTCCACCACGAGATCACACCATTTTCTGCAACACACAAGTAGTGAAAGACAATTAGAATGGGTGTTCAATCATGCCTTAAAGCAGTACAGATGAAATGAACAACACTGATTCTAAGAACAGGGCACCGCAATTCATGATAAAGTGTAAGCGGTCGCGGAGGGCCCATCGCGGATCGCGTAAAAGTGAACGCGTCAACGAAGAGGTCAGGTTCAGATGACTGACTCTCTGATCTTGAACAAATGTGGACCGCAAAAAATTAGACGCGGTCGCGAATGACCTATCGTGGACCGCGGAAAAATGAACGAGACCACGAAAGCGATTAACAGACTCTCTGAAGTTAAAAAACGCGGACCGTGAAAACTTGAAATCTTATCAATACTTAGTAATTAAAAGCTAGGGTATCGCGGACCACAAAAAATTGAGCGCGGCCACATACCCTATCGCGGACCGCGGAAAATTGATCGCGACCGCGAAAATAAAAATATACTAGTAAGGCAACATACTACTTTTTTTTTAGACCTTGTTTTATAAATAAAAATTAGCCCTAGGCCCTGCCTAGTGGATTTTCTAAAAAAATAAAAATAGACAAGTACTGACGAACGCTTAAAACTAGGGTTTTCACTAATTACCTAAGAATTGTAGAAATTGATCATGCAAAGTTACTAACCTTAGCCCCCATTAGGCATACAAACACTGGCCACATGTATTTTACCAGCAATTAAGCATTAATTTGACATTATGGCATGCATCTAACCCTAACTACAAAGAAAAATTAAAACAAAGAGAAAAGAAAAGAAAAAGATAAAATCAAATCATTGTGTTGAACATACCAGTTGTAAAATTTTGTAGGAAATCTACTCTTGATGTGAATGAGATGAAATTGAGAGTAAGGAGATATGAACAGTGCTTTTAGGTGCGGTGAAAAGTTGGGGTTCCTAAAGTGTAAAATGATTGAGGAACCCCTATTTATACTTAGAAACTATGGAACCCACCGCCTAAACTGAGCGCAGACACAAAATTTTGTCGCGGTCCGCGCTTTGTTACCTTATGTAGAGAAGCTTCAAGCACATGGGAACGGTCCGCGGAATATTGGCTCTGAAGGATTTTTGACTGTCCGACTTCACAGAGTTGGAATTTTTGCTCATTTCAACTACGCGTCCGCGTACAAAAGTGTGCGTCCACGAAATGCTCACGCGGTCCGCGAACTTCCAACACTCAGCCAAACTTTTCCCTGTCAAATTCTTGCATTGCACAACCAATTCCTACTTACACTTCACAACCAATTAGTCCAAAACAATGCCTAATCTAAGAAGAAAATCAAAAGAAAGAAAAACACATGGGTTCCCTCCCAAGAAGGGCCTGATTTAACATCGCGACACGAGGCATGTTACCACTATCATTTGAAATACATCAAGGCCACCACGCGTCTATCATCAATCTTGCCTAGGTAGTGCTTCACTCGGTGCCCATTGACTCTGAAGATCTCACCATTCTTGTTTTTAAAATCTAGAGCACCAAACGGAGCTACATGCACCACTTCAAAAGGGCCACTTCACTTTGACTTGAGCTTTTCCGAAAACATCCATAACCGAGAGTTGAATAGAAGAACCAAGTCACCCTCCTTGAATTATGTGTTCTAGATATACTTATCATATAAGTACTTCATCTTTTCCTTATACAAGGACGAGCTAGAATAAGCATGGAACAAGAACTCATCAAGTTCATTTAGTTGCTCTACCCGGAGATTGGAAGCTATATTCTATTCAAGGTTCAACTTCTTCAGCGCCCACATGGCCTTGTGCTCTAATTCAACTGGAAGATGGCATGCTTTACCAAATACCAACCGGTACGGAGACATACTAATTGGAGTCTTGTAAGCAGTTCTATAGGCCTATAAAGTATCGTCAAGCTTCCTTGACCAATCAGTCCGGTTTGCATTGATAGTCTTGGATAATATGCTCTTTATCTTCCTGTTGGAGACCTCAACTTGTCAACTTTCCTGGGGGTGATAAGGGGTTGACACCTTATGCTTGACACAATACTTGGAAAGTAAGGTGTCGAAGGCTTTGTTTCAAAAATGAGAACCCCCATCACTAATGATAGCCCTTGGGGTGCCGAACCTTGTGAAGATATTTTTCTTTAAGAAAGCTACCACACTCCGTGCCTCATTATTGGGAAAATACACAGCTTCAAACCATTTGGAAACATAATCAACAGCAACCAGAATATAAGTGTCACCACATGAACTCACAAATGTCCCCATAAAGTCGATGCCCCACATATCAAAAATATCAATCTCAAGAATAGTGCTGAAGGGAATTTCATTCTTCTTGGAAATTCCACCAGCTCTTTGGCACTCATCACAACACCTAACAAGCTCGCTGGCGTCTTTGTACAAGATAGGCCAATAGAATCCACAACTTAGGACCTTTGTAACAGTTCTCGCCCCACCATGATAACCACCATAGAGTGAGGAATGGAAAGCTTCAAGGATACTCAACTGCTCTTCTTCCGTAACACATCTCTGAATAACACCATCATTGCAAATCTTTGAAAAGATATGGCTCGTCCCAATAATAATCCAAGAAGTCCCGTTTGAGCTTCTTCCTTTGGTTAGAAGAGAGCTCACTCGGGAAAATTCCGATCACAATAAAGTTAGCCACATCCTTGAACCAAGGCATCGCATTCAAAGACACGGAAAGGAGTTTCTCATCCGGAAATGAATCATTAATATCGAGGCCATCATAGGGCCTTCCCTCCTTTTCCAAGCGGGACAAGTGGTCCGCCACTTGATTCTCACTCCCTTTTAGGTCTATGATTTCAAGGTCAAAATCTTGTAGAAGAAGAACCCATCTCATCAACCTAGCCTTAGAGTCATTTTTATTCATCAAGTAATGAAGTGACGCATGATCGGTGTGCATAATCACTTTGGTACCCATGAGGTACGGCCAGAGCTTTTGCGTGGCAAAGACAATGGCTAATAACTCTTTCTCAGTCACCGTATAGTTGACTTGGGCGCCATTCATTATTTTTCTTGCATAATAAATCGGATGAAATATCTTGTTGATTCTTTGCCCCAAAACCACTCCTACCGCAACGTTGCTGGAATCGCACATGAGCTCAAATGGTAATCTCCAATTGGGTGCGGTAATGATGAGAGTGGTAGTCAATCTATACTTGAGAATATCAAAAGCTTTCATGCAATCATCATTGAACACAAACTTTGCGTCTTTTTCCAACAACTTGCACAAGGGGTTCACCACTTTTGGGAAATCCTTGATGAACCTTCGGTAAAACCCCACGTGACCAAGAAAACTCCTCACTCCCTTGACAGAAGTTGGAGGAGGGAGTTTTGAAATCACTTCAATTTTTGCGTTTTCCACTTCAATACCATTCGTTAAGATCTTATGTCCGAGGATAATGCCCTCCTCGACCATAAAGTAACACTTCTCCCAATTAAGCACTAAGTTGGTCTCTTCACATCGGGCCAACACTTTGTCAAGATTATCCAAGCATTCTTCAAAGGAATCCCCCACAACACTTGAATCATCCATGAACACTTCGAGGAAGTCCTCCACCATATCCGTAAATATTGCCATCATAAACCGCTGAAAAGTAGCTGGTGCATTACACAAACCAAACGGCATCCGTGGGAATGAAAATGTGCTATACGAACAGGTGAAAGTGGTTTTCTCTTGGTCTTCAGGTGCAATGAGAATCTGGTTGTACCCAGAATACCCATCCAACAAGCAATAATAGGCACACCTGGAAAGTCTATCCAACATTTGATCAAGAAAGGGCAATGGAAAATGGTCTTTTCGGGTCACTTTGTTCATCTTTCTATAATCCATGCATACCCTCCAACCGGTGTCCGTTCTAGTGGGGATCAACACATTTTTCTCATTTGTGATCACAGTCATGCCCCCCTTCTTTAGGACACATTGTACCGGCGAATTCCATGAACTATCCGTAATGGGGTACGCAACCCATACATCTAGCCACTTGATAATCTCTTTCTTGAAGACCTTTTGCATGGCCTCATTCAACATCTTTTGATGTTCCATGGAGGGTTTGGCATCTTCCTACAATATGATTTTGTGCATGCCAAAGGCGGAGCTTATACCCCGAATGTCAGCCAAAGTCCATCCTATTGCCTTCTTCCTTCTTTGAAGAACCGCAAGGGTGGAGTTTACCTGCACGTTAGTTAAGCACGAAGAAAGAATAACAGGTAATGTGGAACAAGGTCCTAAGAACTCATACCTGAGGTGTGAAGGCAAGGGCTTCAACTCCAATGTTGGTGGCTCCTCGATTGAGGGCTTTGTTGGTGGAGTCTTCCAGTTCTCAAGGTCCAAGAAAAGTTTACGGGGTCCATATGTGTAGGATTCCATTCCTTGCAAAGCATTTGCACATTCTACCAAGCCTTCCTTCTCCTCCTCATCATGATTCAACAACATAGCTTCCAAAGGTCTTCCATATTGATCATACCACTCGTGTCATCAACAATCACCTCTGTCGCAAGATCCATAAAAGAGCATACTTCATTGCTATTAGGTTGCCTCATTGACTTGCACACGTGGAACACAACTTTTTCATTCGCCACCTGGAAGGTGAGCTACCCAATTCCACATAAACCAAGGCCTTCCCTATTTCTAGGAAAGGTCTCCCCAATATAATTGGCACCTCATAGTCAACTTCGTAGTCGAGTATCACAAAATCTGCGGGAAGAATGAACTTGTCGACCCGAACTAGCACATCATCAATTATCCCTCAACGACCTCTTCGTTGTCCGGTCTGCCATTTTCAACCTCATGGAAGTAGGTCTTGGTGTCCCAATACCCTATGTCTTGAACACAGAATATGGCATCAAATTAATCCTCGCTCCCAAATCACATAAGGCTTTGGCGAAATCGACACTACCAATAGTGCATGGAATTGTAAAGGCACCAGGATCTTCTAGCTTTGGAGCCATAGAATGCACAATGACACTCATTTGATGTGTCATTTTGATAATCTCACAGTTCATTGGCCTTTTCTTTGTTACCAAGTCCTTCATGAACTTGGCATATTCCGACATTTGTTCTAGAGCTTCAACTAAAGGCACATGGATGGACAAAATTTTCATCATATCAATGAATTTCTAGAATTGGTTTTCATTATTTTGCTTGGCGAGCCTTTGAGGATATGGTGGAGGGGGCCTTGGAAAAGGAGCCTTGGCTTTGGACACTACCATTTTCGGTATGTCTATCACATGATACCTAGACGTGTTCACATCATTTTGAGTATCCTCCACGGTGTCATCAATGTCTACCTCAACTCATCATTCACATCCTCATCATTCACTTGCTCAACAATGCCTGGCTCGTCATCATCTTGCAAAAACACATCATCACTCACAATCTTCTTTGGATTAGAGGTACTAGCAACACCACCTCCACCGCTTCTTGTGGTCGCCGCCATAGCATGTCCCGTATTGTTCCCACCCTTCAGGTTTACTACCGTATCACTAGGTAGTGCTACCTTAAGGCGAGTATTCAATGCTTGAGAAATTTGACCCATTTGTACTTCCAAGTTGCGGATTGAAGTGTTATGGGAGGCTATTTGGGCATTGGAGTTGGCATTTCTTTCCATTATTTTCTTGAACATACTTTTGTCCTCCCCATATCATTATTTGAGGAACTTTTCCCTTGAGACGGATATAGAGGTGGGTTGTTGATACATCGGGGTCCTTTGAAAGCCCGACCCCCGGTTGCCTTGATTATTATTGTTCCAACCCCCTTGGTTTCCATTCCCTCCCTAATTGCTATTGTTGTTTCCACACCAATTGCCTTGGTTATTTCCTTGATTCCCCCAATTTTTCTTGTTGTTCCCCCAATTGTTTGGATTGTTGTTATTGCCACTATTCCAATTCCCTTGGCCTTGGTTACCCCAATTTTTATTGTTTCGTTGTGATCTCCATTGTTTATTTGGAGCATTGCTCCGTTGACCTTGGTAATTATCGGCATACAAAACCTCTTCACTTTGATCATCATAAAAATCGTCTTGATTGTATCCGCTACGACTTTGCTCAAATTGATCTTGATTTTTTTGCACTTGTTGACCACGCTGTCTTCTCTTGTTGACAATTACATTCACTCCTTCCATGGCGTTTACTTTCTTTGGCCCCTGAACCTACTGAAGCTGAGCCTTTGCTAACTGATTCATAGTAGTTGTCAACTCTGCTATGGCTTGTCCGTGATTATGAAGTTCCTTGTGAATGTGGATGACACTAGGGTCACCTTGAGGAATGTTTACCTGACTTTTCCAAGCTGAGGAGGTGTTTGTCATCTCATTTAGTATTTCACATGCTTCTGAATATGGCGTTTTCTTGAAGTTACCCTCTGCCAGCTGATTCACCACACATTGGTTTGTTGTGTTGATACCCGTATAAAATGTTTGCTGGATCATTGCTTCAGTCATATCATTGTTGGGACATTATTTTACCATTGTCCGGTAACGCTAACATATTTCATATAAGGGTTTATATGGCTCTTGTTTGAAGGGTAAGATCGCATCCCTTAATGTTTCCATATGTCCCGGACAGAAAAAATTTGCTATGAACTTCTCAGCCAACTCATCCCAAGTGGTGATGGAATGGTTGGGTAGCCTCTAAATCCAATCCAAAGCCTTCCCTCTAAGTGAAAATGGGAAAAGCCTCAATCTCAAAGCGTCCTCATATATATTCGTCTGCTTGCTCTCCCAGCATGTATCTACAAAACCTTTGAGATTCTTATATGAGTTCTGATGGGGAGCTCCGATGAAGAAACCTATTTGCTGCAATAGAGTAAGCATGACATTGGTTATTTGAAAATTGCCCACCCGAATCCGGGGCGGGACAATTGCACTTGCGTAGCCTTCATTGGTAGCACCCGGTGTGCTGCCCTTAGAGGATGTGGGGGAGGGTTTGGCACGTTTTCATGAGGGGGGGGGGGGG
>MDKH01014121.1:0-32203 GCA_005239495.1 Nicotiana undulata | reverse complement strand
CGGAGCCTCGGAACACAGATATAGCTTAAATTACATAAGATGACCTTTTGGGTCATCACAAAAATGTTCTTCCTTGAGCTTTCAGATAGTAGCTATGTACTTGATGATAAGGTTTGATAATTCGCAAGGCATTTATTTTCTTTATTCTTAATTTACTATTTTTTAATTATTTTATGACTGATGGATTTGTTTTATTTTTTGCTTTTTTATGAAGCATAGTGACATTGACCTATATTATTTGAGAAAGAAGGAATGCTACCACCCTCGCGATCATCCTTTTCGTTGCATAACTACAGATATAGTTTTTGATAACTATATGCTACAAATATATAAGGAATTCAATGAAGATGTTACAGATGCCTTTTGGTGTGGTGATAATCAATTGGTTCTAACACCATATGTGTGGGGTGACAATCGTAGATGTGGAATTGCTTGGACAGAGGTTGACAAAATCTTTTTTCCATGTCGGCTTCCTCCAGAAGAAGATAATGCTGTGACACATTTTCTTTTGGTGGTATTGGACTTGAATGAGAAAAAGATTGATGTGTATGATTCCATATATAGTGAGCCATATGAGGCAGGGATGAAGCACATATAAATGTATGCACGCGTGATCCCCCACTTGCTAAAGTTCTCACGGTTTGATAAAAATCACAAGTATTTTGGAAATGCATTCAACAAATTTGATATTCAGTGGCAAAGATCACCACACCAAACTGGATCGTACATGTTGTTATTTGTTTTATAATTTATATGTACTTTAGATTTATTGTTTAATTGACTCCATATCTTACATTTTTCATAGGACTAATTGTGGTGCATTCCTAATCAAATATGCGGAGTTGTTGATGATGGGAAAGGATGTGGAGAAATTCCAACCTGAAGACATAAAAGACTTTAGAAAAGAACTTGCAACAAATCTTTGGGCAAATGGAGAGTGGAAAATAAATTATGGTTATGATACACCACCAGAAAATGTTGGCGACGACTATGATAGTGAAAATGAAACTTGTTGTCCGAAGGAGCTGTAGTTTAGTTGTAAAGAAACTTAGTTGTAGTTGATTTTTTTGTAAAGAATCCATATGAATTCTGAAATTTTCTTGTAAATTTTGTAAAATGCAATTTTATTTTGTTTGCATAGCATAATATTTTGTCACAGCTATGCAAAATTACAATTTCAGAAGTAATATGAAGGCATCATGTTTTTAATTTTTTTTGTTTCTGTCAAGTATTGATTTGTCTATTTTCAATTTCAAAATTAAACTTTAGGACCTAGTGTACTTAACTTTTCAATTTCAAAACTAAACTTCAGGACCTAGTGTCCTTAAGTTTTGAACTTGAAATTCAAAGTTAATGACCAAGTGTCCTTAGCTTTTGAACTTGGAACCTAAAGTTGAGGACCTAGTGTCCTTAAGTTTTCAACTTGAAAATCAAACTTCAGGACCTAATGTCCTTAACTTTTTAACTTTGAAATCAAACTTCAGGACCTAGTGTCCTTAACTTTTTAACTTTGAAATCAAACTTCGAAGTCAAGGACTTCCTGTCCTAAACTCTTAAACTTTGAACTCAAAGTTAAGGACTTACTGTCCTTAACTTTTAAACCTGTAGATGGAAGTTAAGGACTGCCTGTCCTTAACTTTTAAACTTGTAAGTGGAAGTTAAGGACTCCCTGTCCTTAACTTCTGAACTTGAAAGTCGAAGTCAAGGACTGCCTGTCCTAAACTTTTAAACTTTGAACTCAAAGTTAAGGACTTACTGTCCTTAACTTTTAAACCTGTAAGTGGAAGTTAAGGACTCCATATCCTTAACTTCTGAACTTGAAAGTCGAAGTTAAGGACTTAATGTCCTTAACTTTTAAACTTGTAAGTAGAAGTTAAGGACTGCCTGTCCTTAACTTTTAAACATGTAAGCGGAAGTTAAGGACTGCCCGTCCTTAACTTATAAACCTGTAAGTGGAAGTTAATGACTCCCTGTCCTTAACTTCTGAACTTTGAAATCAAAAGAAAAAAAAAGAACGTAAGCGGAAAGAAATTTTGAAAATCCAGACATCTGCTCAAATAAGAATAATCTAAATGAATCCAATTCATATCAAAAGCTTAAAAGAGTGAATAAATCTACTCTTCTCTATGCTTCCTAGAAAATGGATGGACTGCCAAAGAGTATATACAAGCTGTTCTATTATGACCAATTCTTCTGCAACGACCACATTTGAATGATATTTTTGATGATTCGGTAATTGGAATATTCCTTTTCTTCTGCCTTCTACCTGGTGGCACTTTGAAATCTGGAGGTTTAATAATTTGTGACTTAACACTCTCTGGTACAATCCAAGAATCAGTATGTCCTACAGGATGTATTTGTCTTTCATATGTTTTCAGCCAAGATTCCTTTAAGTACCAGTGCGAGCAAAAGTTGGACTTCTTGATGTTTCTCTTCTCGATAGCTGCAATTGCATGTATGCATGGTAATTCATCAAATTAAAACTGAAAACAATCACATGTTCTTTTGTTTAAGTCCACCAAGAAAGTAATTCCTTCTTCTTCAACTCTAAAACGCCATGAATCAACATGGAAGACCTTCAATGTTGAAAACATATAAGTTAGTACATTATGTTAAATTATATTAAAATAATAACCTAACATAGAACATACTTACATTTAAAGTAAATGCTAAATCTATCTGTTTCTTCAATTCCTCTTCTACCCAACAAGAAACATCATAAAAAGTTCCTTCTGCTTGATTTCTTCTTTCATAAAACCAACGTTGTAGCTTCACTTGGATGAAATCCATCATTCTTAATATAGGAAGCTTCCTTGCTTCTAATAGGACATAATTCATTGACTCAACTATATTTGTTGTGAGCATGTCATATCTTCGTCGTGGACTACAAGAACGTGCCCACCTTTTCGGTGGTTCTTCCATCAAGTAGTCATAAGTCTTTTTATCTACTTTTTCTATAGATAACATGTAAAGATCAAATTCTTTGCACTTGTATACTCTTGCAGCACTTTAAAAAAGTTTTATGACCTCACTTTTCACTTTCCTTCGCTTTAGGTTCTGCTCCAAATGATAGATACAAATCCCATGGTGGCTATCAGGATATACCTTTGCAATGGCATATGAAATAGCTTGATGCCTATCTGATAAAAATATCAAATTCTCACGGCTTTCAATTGCATTGCGAAGCTCACTAAAGTACCACTCATAGGAATTGTTATTTTCAGATTCTGCTATTCCAAAGGCTAGTGGGAAAATTTGGTTATTTGCATCCTTTGAAACTGAAATCATTAAAACACCATGAAATTTTGACTTCAAAAAAGTTGCATCAATAGCAATCACTGGTCTACAATGATTCCAACCAGCTATTGATGATCCATATGCATAAAAGTTAAGGACAGGTAGTCCTGAAGTTAGACTAACAAGGACAGAAGTTAAGGACAGGCGGTCCTTAACCTTTTGACTGCACACATAAAAGTTAAGGACAACCTGTCCTTAACTTTTAAACATGTAAGGCGAAGTTAAGGACTTCACGTCCTTAACTTATAAACCTGTAAGTGGAAGTTAAGGATTGCATGTCCTTAACTTTTAAACATGTAAGTGGAAGTTAAGGACTGCCCGTCCTTAACTTATAAACCTGTAAGTGGAAGTTAAGGACTCCTTGTCCTTAACTTCTGAACTTTGAAATCAAAAGAAAAAAAAAGAACGTAAGCGGAAAGAAATTTTGAAAATTCAGACATCTGCTCAAATGTGCTAACGTTTATAAAACAGACTAATAAACTCTTTTTTGATTGTTTACCTGTTGTTGTCGTCTATCTTTATGTTAGTATATGTTCCCGTGTTTTTACTTCTCATCATATACAAGTATGAAGACAATAATTCATAGTTCTCTTCAGGAGTTCCTCTTATTAAAGCAGAAGCATGTTGAATAGCACGCCACGCCTTGTGATAACCAATATCTAGTCCATGCAATTTTTGCATTTCTGCCATGACAAAAGCTGGTGTAACTTCAAACCTTGGGTCTCGAAGATTGTCAATAATGTAACCACTAATACCCTTTGAAGTTGCATGCCTTTGATCAGCTTTCATAGTGTTAACTGAGCAGTCATGATTTTTCTCGATCTTTACTATCTTGAACAATGTTGAATCTTTAATTCTGAAAGCGCACACACACCACCCACACCTATCATCATTGCATTTCAACGAATATCTTGTTGAGCTTGATCTAACAACCTTGAATTCAAAATGTCCTTTAATTGCTATATTCGAAAAATAATTAATTATACTATTCTTTTTGTCAAATATTGATCCCACTTTTATTTCATCCAACGAAGCATTTTCTCTTAATATCGTAGTTGGGGATTCTTTTTGTTTCGAATTTGACCTTCGTCTAGTTAGTTGAGTAGAAGTTTTTTCAGCAACTTCTTCGATTACCGGTGCACTCTCTAAGACTTGAATACCCAAAGCTTGTTCGTTGTCAATCTCTAGAATGCTTTGTCCTTCAAATTGAGTAGAATCAAATGTTTGAAGCACCTCTTCAGTTATTGGTTGAGCTTCAACCATATCTATTTCCATTCTCCGTTGGCATTTGTTTTGATTGTCATGTTCAGTTTCTCTGTTGATATTTTCAAGGGTGCTTGTTGATCCAAAATATCTTTCCGAAATATCAACAATGAAACGACAACCCTTGAAGAGTGAATGAGTTTTTAGTAACTCTATACATGTGTGAAGATCTAAATCTTTGGATACAAGCATTCCCTTGCTTATTCCCAGGTTGATATCAAACCATATAATTGTTTCAAACTTGTCTCTATCCAATTCAATAACTTCAAAGATCTGTTTAGTGAAATCTTCAAACTGAATTGCCTCAGGTACTAGAACAAGCTTTGTTTGGTGATCAAGATACTTATAGTCTTCAGTCCATCTACCATTAAATGCAACTATAATGCATATTTTTTCCATCCTGCAAGTCAAGAGCAATCCTTGTATAATTAAGAACAGGTACTGTAAGTTAAGGACCAAGTTAAGGACCAAGTGTCCTTAACTTTTGAACTTGAAATTCAAAGTTAAGGACCAAGTGTCCTTAACTTTTGAACTTGGAACCTAAAGTTCAGGACCTAGTGTCCTTAAGGTTTCAACTTGAAAATCAAACTTCAGGACCTAGTGTCCTTAAGTTATGAACTTCGAATTGTAAGTTAAGGACCAAGTGTCCTTAAGTTATGAACTTCGAATTGTAAGTTAAGGACCAAGTGTCCTTAACTTTTGAACTTGGAACCTAAAGTTCAGGACCTAGTGTCCTTAACTTTTCAACTTCAAAATCAAACTTCAGGACCTAGTGTCCTTAACTTTTCAACTTCAAAATCAAACTTCAGGACCTAGTGTCCTTAACTTTTTAACTTTGAAATCAAACTTCAGGACCTAGTGTCCTTAACTTTTTTAAACAATTTCCGTAACGTTTTTCAATTCAATTTGAAACGGGGACACCAAATCCTTAACATTATGTCCTCAATTTTTATCGAATTATTACAGCACGCGGTGTCCTTAACCTTATCAATCCAAAACTTCAAAAATAATAATAATCTAATTCGTACCATCAAATTCATAGTAAAGAAATAAAAATTAACAGAAACACACAAAATCATAACTTACTGTAAATTTATGTCGATTTTTGGATGAGAAAGTTGAATACTAAGGTTTGAAATCGGAGGAGAAGCTCAAGTTCGCGATCACAGTCTCTATTGCTGAAGTTAGTTATGTCCTGCTGTTGCTTGTGCTGATCTTTAATAAAAGCTTAGGTATAGCAAAAGGGTATTTTCGTCCAGTCAGGTAAAAGCTCATTAAACTAGTGGCTAAAGAATAAATACATTTAAAATACTGGCTTAAAAATAAAGACAGCTTCTCTTAGTGGCTATTCGTGCACATCCCCCTTCATTTGGTGTGCATATTAAGAGGAAATGTTAGTAAAAATGGCGTGGGGTAGCCATTATTTAAGGTGGTATTTATTTTTTATCCACCAATTCTAATGTTGAGCAAAAATAGTTACAACTCTATTAAAATTAATATAAAAAGATATTTTTTCCCTTTTCTTTTCTTCCCAAACCCTCGCTTTATACCCTTTATCAAAATTACTCTCTCACTTTATACCTTTTATCAAAAGTTCGGAGTCCAACTCTCGCTTCCCTCTCATGAGTATCATTACTTCTTGCTATTCATGCATGCAGTGGTTCTTTGTGATCTTCTTTGCATATAATATATTAAATTTCATTCTTGGAGGGAACATAAGCTATATCGCATGAGGAATATTAGTCCTGAAGATTGTAGTTGTGTCAGCACGGGGTTTAATCCTGAGCTCATACACTTTGTCCAACTTCATATGTACTCCTTTGTCATCTTATCTGCAGCGAAATTGTATGTTTTCTATTTTTGCCTTTATGCATTTTTTTCTTTTGTATATCTCTAAATCAGCGATAACATTGGGTCATAATGTTGTGTTTGTGATCAAGTATGTGTGAAATGTCCAAAATAATGATTATAATTTGATTCACTGAGGAATAAGAAGTAGATTTTATGAGAAAGTTATTGAGAACATTTTGGCATTGAAATGTGTTTCTGGTTCAATCAATATATTGGTTATGTAATATGCAATCAGAGTAGTAAAGTCATTGAGAATTTTGAATTTGTAAGCTAACTTTGTTTAGGAATTTTGCTAAATACTTGTATTCTTAATTGTGCTTCTAGTAAAGATGCATCTAATTAGGTCTTGAATTTTAGTTTTTTTGTTTAAATATTAAGGACATTTCAGAAAAATAGTCCTAATGCTTACGTTCTATTTCGTTCTTTGTAGGGTGCTAATGGAAGGAGATCGTATTTTTGAGTTTGATGATTGGCGTAAATTGATGAGCTATTGGAAAGGAGATTTTCAGTATAAGAAAACAATAAAAAGTTTCTTGTCGAACACGCAATGGAAGAAGTTGAGAGATGATATTTTCGAAAACTTTTTTCGATTGGAAGGTGTGAAGTTTTGTGGCAAACTTATTCATTGTGTGTCGCATTCAGAAATTATAAGCAATGACACGAATTTAATGACATTCAAGGTTTTTGTTCAAGAAGCGAAGTTTACACGTGAAGCGTTCCGAATAATTACTGGGTTGAAATGTTCTTCTTCAGTGGACTTCAAATTTTTGAGTCAAAGATATAATAGGCTTTCGAAAGTCTACTTCCCTGGAAAGGATATAATTGAGTTTGGCTATTTGTGGCATTTTATTACTAGTCACTCATATGGTACAATTGCATCATTTGTAGCGACGGCGAGGCGGTGAAGTTGGCAACAATTTCTTTTGTTGAATCTGTGTTGATGGGGAAGCGCAAGGCTCAGAATGCATCTGAGCGGGTAATGAAAATCGTAGATGATGATGAACTCTGCTTTTCTTTTAATTGGGGCTCTTTTTGTTATGAAAAGTTACTCAAATCATTGAAGAGTTGCTTGAAGCCCAAACAAAATACTTCAGACAATGAGAATGAGAATAAGAGAGAGAAAGATAAAGATAAAGAGAAGGACATTTATACTATACTTGGATTCCCTTTCGCCTTCTTTTTTTGAATTTATGGAAGTATTCCTAGTTTTTCAAGAAAAACCATTTGTGAACTTCAGAGAATGTGGGTTCCCTCGGATGCTATGTTATTCAGATATGAAATCTCCACATTATGACAGCCTATGTAAAAAGTACTTCCATAATAAATAAGTAAGTTAATAGGATTACTAGCTATCTTTTTGTTTATGTGTTTTGGTTCTAAATACTTACATTTCCCACCCCCCCTCTTATATAATAGGTATTTCAGTTGCTCGAGATGGTACCATTTCTTTCTTCTGAAGAAGATGCGGAACCCGCTAGTATGCGTGTGCCATTATCTCAAGATCAAAGTCCAATGTCTTCGACACAATTTGATGAAGGCTTGCTTAAGGAAATTGTTAACGTAGGTTTTCTGTCTTTGAATACCATTAGTTTTTTATTTGCTTATTTTTGCTTAAGAGACTTTTTTGTTTTATGGTTTTGATTCAGAGATTATCGGAGAAGTTCAAAAAGGATATGCAGGCAGAAAGAGCTAGAATACATCAAACAATAACTTTATCAGAAAAAAGGATTCAAAATGACATCAAGGTAACATGTGTCTAATTTCTGAGCTTCTAAATTTAAATTCAGAACTAGATGCCCTTAATTTCTGTGCTTGTAACTATAAGTTCAGGACTAAGTGTCCTTAATTTTTGATCTTGTAACTCTAGTTTAGGACTACCCGTCCTTAACTTTTGAACTTGTAACTCTAAGTTCAGGACTACATGTCCTTATTTTTGAGCTTGTAACTCTAAGTTCAGGACTAAGTGTACTTAATTTTTGAAGTTGTAACTCTAAGTTTCGGACTAAGTGTCCTTAAGTTTTGAGCTTGTAACTCTAAGTTTAAGACTGCCTGTCCTTAACTTTTTAACTTGTAACTCTATGTTCATTTCTACATGTTCTTATTTTTTGAACTTGGAACTCTAAGTTCAGGAACACTTGTCCTTAATTTCTGTGCTTGAACCTCTAAGTTAAGGACTAAGTGTCCGTAACTTATAAGTAGCTAACATTCTGATTCTTATTTTAAATACTATCTCATAGGCTTTAAAGAAAAACCTAGGGTCAAAGGTTGATACTTTATGGAAGCTTCTTGAGAAACCTCATGAAAAGAACATAGAGAGAGAACCTAGTGTTCCAATTAGCAAAGTTGCAGTTGATGATCAATGTGATGATACGGATGTGCACGTAGAAGATCGTTATAAAATCTTTTATAGAGATGTGCATCTAGAAGATGAAACTCATATGGGCATCGAAATTGGGAAATGTTAGATAGAGATTTTGAATTTGTTGTCATTGTAAATTTATATTCAATAGCGTAACAAATATAAACTTTTTTGTGCTCACAAATGTGTGTAGAATCTTTTGATGGAGTGGAATTTCAAGATGGAGTGGAATGTCAAGATCAGAAAAATTCAAAGGAGACAAGTGTAACAAAAATAATTTATAAAGCTGGAGTGCAATCTCAGGATGTAGAAAATCTATTGGGAACAAGTATAAGTGAGATTGTATGCAAATGTGTAGAAGGATTGTACGATCTATCTACACCTCTCTCCCTTAAAGAGAAATTTGGAAACCAAATGATGCTAATCAAGGTTGGATGGAATTTTTATGATCTGTTGCATGTTAGTTTTAGTAAACTATTAGTAACAAGTATTAATTGTAAATATTACAGAATCTTTTGAACCTGCAAGAAAAGAAGATGTAGTGCAATCCAAGATAAATGTGCTGAAGGAACATACAATATCAACTCCGTCAGTTTTTAAAGAAATATCAGAAAATAGGGTGGACAACATAGGTATTAAGTTCTTTCTCTGAAAAATTAGACTATTTTGAACATATGATACAGAAGAAATAGTGGTAGAAGTATAATTATGTTCTTTCAGCTGGATTGGATGCTGGTTTGGATTTATGAGAGTGTTTATATATTTCTGTCTTGGTGCTGTTGACCGGTGAATTTCTTCTTTGTTTCAACTAACTGAGATTTTTGGTTTAAGGTATGTTGAGTTAAGTTGATTTCTTTGTATGTATTGAAGCTGAAAATTTGGTATTCAAGTTGATATGATGAAGTAGATTTATAGTCTTTTAGAAACCTTGATCGACGACCGAATTGTAACTAGTGAAGCTCGGTAACTAGTTTTCCATTGTTGTCTTGCTACTGATATTTTTGTGTGTGGATTTGAGAGTCAGAAATTCTGTCCAAATTTTGCTAGGAATATCTGATTATTTTGATCGTAATTTGTATCCAGTTTACTCTCAACAAGGCCGCATTCTGGCACGATATGCTAATTTTCCCTTGCGTAATTATTGTAGTTTTGCTTGCAGAGCAAATGAAGAGAAAGGAAGATGGAGTGGAATATCAAGATGATGAAATTTCAAAAGAGAGAAGTGGAGAACAATCTCAAAACATAGAAAATACCCAAGGAACAAGCATAAGTGAGATTGTTTGCGGATGTATAGAAGGAACATATGATATCTTTACACCTCTCTCTCTTAGAGACAATTTTGGAAGTCAAAATAATGCTAGTCAAGACAATGATTTAACTGGTATGATCTTGACAGTTGCGAAAGGTTAGACCGAGTTTTTTTCATCTTATACATGTTAGTTTTAATCAAAGATTATTAACAAGTACTAATTGCGTAGCTCTTGTAAATATTTGCATAATCTTGTGAACTTGCAAGCGAAGAACATGGAGAACAGCTGCAAGATAAAGAAAATGCAATCAATATGTCAGCTTCATTGTCTATTAAAGAAATACAAGAAGACAACGTGGCCAACACAAGTATTAAGTTCATTTCTTCAGGTGAAATTCCAGAAGTTAAAGACATTTTGGCGAATTGTGTCCTTAATATTAGATTCATACTTCAAATTGTCAGGACATTTCAAAAATTATGTCCTGAGTTTTTGTCTCTTCATTTGACAATTTGTCCTAGAATTGAGGACTTGCAAAAAAATAATGTATATGTAGTGTTGCTTGCAGAGCAAAACAAAAATGAAGTTGTTAACCAATATACTAGGAAAAGGAAGAGAGATAGTATTGGTTTTGATGGTCCATCATTTGCTATTCTTACTCCTACTCCTCTGAGTGCACAAATGAGCAGTGATGAGGGTTTGTCTATAGATGTTGAAGGAAATGTTGAAGAAGATCTTGGTCGAGGAAAAGGAATAAGAAGCTTAGTCGGAAATTGAATTCTCCTTTTGAACAGAAAAACAAAAGAGGAACATTGATGGCGCACAATGAAAATACTATCGAGTATATGGGCTGGATAAAATCAAAATATACTCGTACATGTATTTTTCATTATGCCAAAGATGATGAAAAGTTATTGAAGAAATTCATTGGGTGGTTGGGCAAGGAGAAAAGGAAAGGCCGCAAAAAGATGTAAGTCCCTAAATGTATTCATTATTTCTTAATTGCTTACATTTGTGTCTTGAATTTCTAATTTTAAATTCAGGACTAAGTGTATTGAGCTTCCAACTCTAAGTTCAGGACTAAATGTCCTAAATTTTGAGCTTGTAACTCTAAGTTCAAAACTAAGTGTCCTTAACTTTTGAGGTTGTAAGTTGTAACGACCCGGTCGGTAGTTACGTAGAACCTGCATTATAATTACTGTTATTGCCTTGTCATAGGTTGGTTATACTGTTTACGATGTGTTAGAGTTGGTTGGCTCGAGTTCAGAATGGTTGTAGTGAGAATTTAGTCAGTTAGTCTTTAAAAATAGCCATAAAGTGGAAAAAGTCATCTGAGAGTTGACTTATTGGTAAACAACCTCAGAATGTGAATTTTATGGCTCGGATAGATTCGTTAGGTGATTTGGGACTTAGGAGTGTGTTCGGAATATTTTTGTGATGTCCGGTGTAGAATTAGGCTTGAATTGGCGAAAGTTAGTTTTTGGTGATTTCTGGTCGGCAGTGGAAAATAGGCTATCGGGATCGGAATGAAATTCCGGAAGTTCGAACACATTCGTAATGTCATTTTGGATATGTCTGCAAAATTTCAGGTCAATCCGATGTGTTTTGGATGGTCTTGGCATAGTTGGTGGAATTTAGAAATTTCAAAGTTCATAGGCTTGAATTTGATGTTAATTTGGTGTTTTGATGTTATTTTGGGTGTTCCGAGAGTGAAACTAAGTTTGAATGATCATATATGATGTGTTGGTATATTTAGTTGGGGTCCCGAGGGGCTCGGGATTGATTTCGGATGGTTAACAGGAAGTTTCAGCGTTGAAAAGTGCAGAAAATAGCTGCTGCTGTGAATTCACTGTTGCTTCCACATCTGTGGATATTTGATCGCAGGTGCGGACCTGCAGGAGCGCAAAAGGCTCCGCAGGTGCGAGATTTGGCCAGCCCAGGAAAAACATCGCAGATACGGACACTTGACCGCACCTGCGAGGTCGCAGGTGCGGAAGTGGAGCCGCAGGTGCGGGATTTTGGTCCGCTTAATGAAAACCGCAGGTGTGGACTGCAGGTGCGAAAAGTCTGGGAAAAAAAGTATAAAAAGGAGACTTCACGATTTTTAACCCTCTTGTCACCATTATTGTGCAGGTTCCGAGCTTTTTGAGAGTTTTTGAAGAGGGAAACGTTTGTGCATCATTGAGGTAAGCTTTTTGGACTTATTAACTTGATTATATGTGATTAAAGACCTTAATAACAATGTTTAATTAAGAAAAATCAGTGGAGAAAGGGAAATATTAGGGCTTGAGATTATGAGACCTTTTAGGGATGATTTGAGGGGTCAAACGGACTCCGATTTCAGAGTTCTTTATATGTACGGACTCGTGAGATGATGAAGAACATTTTGGTATAAAATTTGTCGAGTTCCGAGATGCAGGCTCGGGGTCGAGTTTTGGCTAATTTCGGGTTTTGTGCTAAAATTGATATTTTTCAATTGGAATTCATTCCCTTAGCATAATTTGATGAGAAAAATCTGATCTTTATAGATTCGGAGCACTCGGAAGTTGATTCGAGAGGCAAGCGGGTTGCAGAGTAGCTTTTCGGGCTAGTTTGAGGTAAGTAATGTCTTTAAATCCTGTCCTGAGGGTATGAAACCCCGGACTTTGCATCCTTTCACGGTTTTGGAGTGACGCACACACCGGATGACGAGTGTGGGGCGTGCACGAATTTGAAATTTGGAAATATGTTCCTTTTTAGGAAACTATCGAGTTGCGAAACTGCTTTTAAAGCGTATGTTTTATAGTATTACTATGTTTTGATATGATTGGGCTGTAAGCCATATTTGGGGCCTAGTGATGATCTGTTTAACCCCTTGGGGGCTATTTTACTGATATTCCTCATTTTGAAACTATGATTTTACACTCAGTCTTTCTTATGAAATTATTGACACTCCTATTTGATGATATTACTATTTCTTGACATGAAATACTATTTTGAGTGGAAAACCCCGTTTATTTATGGCCCGAGTGGCATGTTGTGAGTGTCTGACCGAGTGAGGCCAAGGGCCAATGTTGTGAGGATTTTATGATATGAGAGAGGCCGAGTGTCTGAGAGTGATTGATGCCATGATTTTACTTGTTTATAGCGCTTGGGCTGTAGGAGCCCCTCCGGAGTCTGTACACACCCCCAGTGAGCGCAGGTACCTACTGAGTGCGAGTGCCGAGTGATGAGTGACAGTGAGGTTGCCCGAGGGGCTGATGCTGAGTGACTGATACTGAGTGATGGTGAGGTGCTGAGGGAATATTTACGAGTGATGACTATGGCCCGAGGGGCAATTCTATGATGATATTTTACTGAGTTTTTGACTATGATTCACTTTATTTTTTTACCGAGAAATATTGGAAAGTATACTTGTTTCAAAGGATTTTATGGAAACTGGTTTTCGAAATTATGTATACTGTATTGAGACTTGATGTATTATTGTTTTGTGGATTGGTGTATCTGTGTTGTGTGTTTCTTATTCTTTAGACTGTGATTTATTTTCATTACTAATGAGTTGGCGTACTCATCATTACTCCCTACACCCCTGTGTGCAGATCCAGGTACTGGTTCGGAGCAGTAGTCGTCCGAGTTCGTTGTCATCATCTTTTGGGATTTCGAGGTAGCTGTCCAGCGTCTGCAACTTCTCCATTTCCCTTCCTTATTTAGTATTAGTATTTTATTCCTAGACATTTTTTATGACATTAGTAGAGCTAGTTTATTTTTTAGATGCTCGTGATCGGTTGACTCCAGTCGGGGGAATTTGTTTAGACTGTTAGTTTCTATTATGCTTGCTTAAAGACTTAGAGGAATTTTTATTATACTCAGTTTGCTGGTTATTAATGATTAATTTGAGGAACTATATTAAAACAAACGTGTAGTTATGTGATGGTTGGCTAGCCTAGTTCCATGATAGTCGCCATCACGACCTGTTAGGATTTGGGGTCGTGACAAGTTGGTATCAGAGCTCTAGGTTACATAGGACTCAACGGTCATGAGCAGGTTTAGTAGAGTGTTATGGATCGGTACGGAGACGTATGTACTTATCTTCGAGAGGCTACAGAACTCTAAGGAAAAATCTCATTTTCTTGAACTCTTTCGTGCCATTCTATTGGTTCGTGAAATCTAAACTATGGTGAGGACACGCGCTACCGATCAGGGAGACCAGACAACAGCCAGACCCACAAGTGGTCGAGGCCGTGGTGGAGTTAGGGGACCAGCCCGTGCAGCAGCCGGGGCAGTACCACAGGATCCCCCGACTATTCAAGACCAGGTTCCCGCCGAGGGTGCTCCAGCGGGACAGCCTCAGACACCGACAATGCCTATTATTATTCCGGGTTTTCAGGAGACCCTGGCTTAGATATTGACGGTGTGTACCAATTTAGCTCAAGCAGTTGCTATGTCTACTACTGCCACTGCAGCTCAGGCCGGGGGAGGCATTCAGACTCCAGCTGCCCGAACACCTGAGCAGGCTGTATAGGGTATTCAGGCACCGAGGGTAGTCCCAGCCCAGCCGGTTGCCCCAGTTCAGAACTATGTGGTTCCACCTATGCCCAAGGATGAGCAGCGTAGGCTGGAGAGGTTCAGTAGACTTCAGCCTCCGACTTTCAGCAGCACATAGGGTGAGGATGCCCAAGGTTTTCTGGATAAGTGCCAGAGAATACTACGTATTGCGGGTATTTTGGAGACCAGTGGGGTCTCGTTTGCTACATTTTGGTTTGCTGGTGCTGCTTTCACTTGGTGGGAGGCATTTGAGAGGCATAGGCCGGTTGGTTCAGCATCCCTCACATGGCAGCATTTCTCCACGATCTTTCTGGAGAAGTATGTTCCTTAGTCCCACATGGAGGAGCAGCGCAGACAGTTTGAGAAGTTGCGCCAGGGAGAGTTGTCAGTTACTCAGTACGAGATGAGGTTTTTCGAGTTGGCTAGACATGCTTCTGAGTTAGTCCCTACTGATAGGGAGAGGATCAGGAGGTTTGTAGACAGTCTCACGTATCAGCTTCGAATTTTGATAACGAGGGAGAGAGTGTTTGGAGCTACATTTGAGAAGGTTGTTGACATTGCTCGGGACATTGAGTCGGTTCGCAGGAAGGAGCGTGAGGAGAGGGAGGCCAAGAGGCCTCGGGGATCAGGTAGTTTCAGCGGTGGCCCTTCCAGGGGCAGTTTCAGCACATCAGAGGTCGTCCATTTAGACCTCCACAGCCAGCTCGCCCAACTTATAATGGTGCATCTTCGGGGCAGGGTCCTCGCAGTTCTTATCCGGGACGTTCATCTTTTAGTGCCCTTCCAGCTCAAAGCTCCTCCAGAGCATCATCATATCAGGGATCTTCTATGCATGGTTCATCCGATGGTTATCATGGTGGCATGGGTTCTCTTCAGTCCCCATCTCCAGCTCTAGGTGGTTGTTTTGAGTGTGGAGAGTTTGGACATGGGTGGATGCAGTGTCCTTGTCGTCCTGGTAGTTTATCTTAGCAGAGGGTTCAACCCTCGACATCAACCCCAGTCACTTCACCACCTACCGAGGCAGCCAGGGGTGGTGGTCAGGCAGCTAGAGGCCGCCTTAGAGGGGGAGGTCGAGCAGGTGGAGGTCAGCCATGTATTTATGCACTTCCGACTAGGCCTGATGCTATGGCCTCAGGTGCGGTGATTACAGGTACTATCTCAGTCTGTCATAGTGACGCTTTGGCTTTATTTGACCCTGGTTCCACGTACTCTTATGTCTCATCCTATTTTTCTCACTTTTTGAATATGCCCCGTGAGTCTTTAGTTACGTCTGTTCATGTTTCAACTTCGGTGGGCGTTACTATTGTTGTGGACCGTGTGTATCAGTCATGTCTTATATCTATTGGGGGTCTGGAGACCCGAGTGGACTTGATGTTACTCAGTATGGTTGATTTTGATGTGATTCTGGGCATGGATTGGTTATACCCATGTCATGCTATCCTTGATTATCACGCTAAGACCGTGACCCTAGCTATGCCCGGAGTTCCGAGAGTTGAGTGGAGAGGGTCTATAAAGCATGTTCCTAGCAGAGTGATTTCTTATTTGAAGGCCCAACGTATGGTTGAGAAAGAGTATGAGTCTTACCTTGCTTTTGGGCGGGATGTTAGTAGTGAGACTTCTTCTGTGGATTCTGTTCCTGTGGTCCGTGATTTTTCGGACGTATTTCCTACAGACCTGCAGGCATGCCACCTGACAGGGATATTGATTTTGGTATTGACCTGGTGCCATACACCCAGCCTATCTCTATTCCACCTTATCATATAGCACCAGCGGAGTTGAAAAAATTGAAAGAGCAACTTCAGGAACTCCTAGACAAGGGGTTCATTCGGCCTAGTGTGTCACCTTGGGGTGCACCAGTGTTGTTTGTGAAAAATAAAGATGGCTCCATGCACATGTGTATTGATTATAGATAGCTGAATAAGGTTACGGTGAAGAACTGGTATCCTTTGCCCCGTATTGATGACTTGTTTGACCAGCTCAGGGAGCTAGGGTTGTCTCCAAGATTGACTTGAGGTCTGGGTATCATCGGCTGAAAGTTCGGGATTCTACTATTCCGAAGACTGCTTTCAGGACCAGATATGGTAATTATGAGTTTCTGGTTATGTCATTTGGGCTGACCAATTCCCCAGCCGCGTTCATGCAATTGATGAACAATGTGTTCCAGCCTTACCTTGATTCCTTCGTCATTGTGTTCATTGATGACATCCTGGTGTATTCTCGTAGCCAAGAGGAGCATGCTCAGCATTTGAGAGTTGTGTTACAGAGGTTGAGGGAGGAGAAGCTTTATGCAAAATTCTCCAAGTGTGAGTTTTGGCTTGGTTCAGTAGCCTTCTTGGGGCACGTGGTGTCCAGTGAGGGTATTCAGGTTGATCCGAAGAAGATTGAGGCGGTGTAGAGTTGGCCCAGACCGCCCTCAGCTACAGAGATTAGGAGTTTCCTTGGTTTGGCGGGATATTACCGTCGCTTTGTGGAAGGATTCTCTTCTATTGCTTCACCTTTGACCAGATTGACCCAGAAGGGTGCTCCATTCAGATGGTTTGATGAGTGTGAGGAGAGCTTTCAAAAGCTCAAGTCAGCATTGACCACAACTCCGGTATTGGTTTTGCCTACTGGTTGGGGTTATTATACAGTCTACTGTGATGCTTCTAGAGTTGGATTGGGAGCGGTATTGATGCAGGACGGTAGGGTGATTGCCTACGCATCTAGACAGTTGAAGGTGCATGAGAAGAATTACCCAGTGCACGATCTTGAGTTAGCTTTCATTGTTCATGCCTTAAAGATTTGGCGCCATTATTTGTATGGGGTACAGTGTGAGATTTTCACTGATCATCGTAGTCTACAGTATCTGCTGAAGCATAAGGACTTGAATTTGCGTCAGAGGAGGTGGTTGGAGCTTTTCAAGGATTATGACCTCACTATTTTGTATCATCCGGGGAAGGTCAATGTAGTGGCCGATGCTTTGAGTTGTAGAGCCGAGAGTTTGGGGAGTCTAGCTTACCTTTCAGCAGCAGAGTGACCTTTAGCACTTGATGTTCAGGCTTTAGCGGGTCAGTTGGTGAGATTGGATTTGTCAGAGCCTCCGCGGGTATTAGCTAGCATGGCTTCCAAGTCTTCTCTTTATGATCATATTAGAGCTTGCCAGTATGATGATCGGCACTTGTTAGTTCTCCAGGACAAGGTCCGTCGAGGTGATTCCAGGGATGTGACTATTGGTGATGAAGGAGTTATGAGGATGCATGGCCGTATTTGCGTGCCCAATATGGACGAGCTTCGAGAGTTGATATTGACATAGGCCCACAGCTCGCGGTATGCCATCCATCCGGGTGCCGCGAAGATGTATCAGGATCTGAGACAGCAGTATTGGTGGAGGCGGATGAAGAGAGATATTGTTGAGTATGTAGCACGGTGTCTCAACTGCCAGCAGGTCAAGTATGAGCACCAGAGACCAGGTGGGATACTTCAGAGGTTAGATATTCCAGAATGGAAGTGGGAGCGGATTACCATGGATTTTGTAGTTGGGCTTCCACGTACTTCGAAGGGTTTTGATGCTATTTGGGTCATTGTGGATAGGTTGACCAAGTCCGCGCACTTCATTCCTGTCAGTACTACTTATACTTCAGAGCGGTTAGCTGGTATCTACATCAAGGAGATTGTCCGATTGCACGGAGTTCTGATTTCTATCATTTCAGACAGAGGTACTCAGTTCACATCTCAGTTTTGGAGGGCCGTGCAAAGAGGTATGGGTACTCAGGTAGAGTTGAGCACTGCATTCCATCCTCAGACCGACGGGCAGTCGAAGTAGACTATTCAGATTTTAGAGGACATGTTGCGTGCCTGTGTGATTGACTTTGGTGGTTCATGGGATCAGTTTCTGCCACTCGCGGAGTTTGCATATAACAATAGCTACCAGTCCAGTATTCAGATGGCCCCGTATGAGGCTTTATATAGTAGGAGGTGTAGATCTCCAGTTGGTTGGTTAGATCCCAGTGAGGCCAGGCTGTTAGGCACAGATTTGATTCAGGATGCGTTGGAGAAGGTGAAGTTAATTCAAGAGCGACTTCGCACGGTGCAGTCTAGGCAGAAGAGTTATGCGGATCGGAAGGTCTGGGATGTGTCTTTTATGGAAGGTGATATGGTATTGCTGAAGGTATCACCCATGAAAGGTGTTATGAGGTTCGGGAAGAGGGGAAAGCTGAGTCCCCGGTTCATTGGGCCTTTTGAGGTGCTTAAGAGGATTGGAGAGATGGCTTATAGACTTGCCTTGCCACCCAGCTTATCAAGTGTGCATCCGGTATTCCATGTGTCGATGCTCCGGAAGTATGTTGGTGACCCATATCATGTTTTAGACTTCAGCACAGTTCAACTCGAGGATATATGTCATATGAGGTTGAGCCAGTGGCCATTTTGGGTCGTCAGGTTAGAAAGTTGAGGTCTAAGGATATAGCTTCAGTGAAGGTACAGTGGAGAGGTCAGCTAGTGGAGGAGGCTACTTGGGAGACTGAGCGGGAGATGCAGAGCAAATATCCTCACTTGTTTGAGACTTCAGGTATGTTTCTAGACCCGTTCGAGGACGAACGTTTGTTTAAGAGGGGGAGAATGTAACGACCCGGTCGGTCGTTACGTAGAACCTGCATTATAATTACTGTTATTGCCTTGTCATAGGTTGGTTATACTGTTTACGATGTGTTAGAGTTGGTTTGCTCGAGTTCAGAATGGTTGTAGTGAGAATTTAGTCAGTTAGTCTTTAAAAATAGCCTTAAAGTGGGAAAAGTCAACTGAGAGTTGACTTATTGGTAAACAACCCCAGAATGCGGATTTTATGGCTCGGATAGCTTCGTTAGGTCATTTGGGACTTAGGAGTGTGTTTCGATATTTTTGTGATGTCCGATGTAGAATTAGGCTTGAATTGGTGAAAGTTAATTTTTGGTGATTTCCGGTCGGCAGTGAAAAATAGCCTATCGGAGTCGGAATGGAATTCCGGAGTTGGAACAGGTTCGTAATGTCATTTTGGATATGTCTGCAAAATTTCAGGTCAATCGGATGTGTTTTGGATAGTCTCGGCATCGTTGGTGGAATTTAGAAATTTCAAAGTTCATAGACTTTAATTTGATGCGATTTTGGTGTTTTGATGTTATTTTGGGTGTTCCGAGAGTGAAACTAAGTTTGAATGATCATATATGATGTGTTGGTATGTTTGGTTGGGGTCCCGAGGGGCTCGAGATTGATTTCGGATGGTTAACGGGAAGTTTCAGAGTTGAAAAGTGCAGCAAAGAGCTGCTGGTGTGAATTCACTGTTGCTTCCGCACCTGCGGATGTTTGATCGCAGGTGCGGGCCCGCAGGAGTGCAAAAGGCTCCGCAGGTGCGAGATTTGGCCAGCCCAGGAAAAACATCGCAGATACGGACACTTGACCGCACCTGCGAGGTCGCAGGTGCAGAAGTGGAGCCGCAGGTGCGGGATTTTGGTCTGCTTCATGAAAACCGTAGGTGCGGACCGCAGGTGCGAGATTTAAACCGGAGGTGCGAAAAGCCTGGGCAGAAAAGTATAAAAAGGAGACTTCACGATTTTTAACCCTCTTTTCACCATTGATGTGCGGGTTACGAGCTTTTTGAGGGTTTTTGAAGAGGGAAACGTTTGTGCATCATTGAGGTAAGATTTTTGGACTTATTAACTCGATTATATGTGATTAAAGACCTTAATAACAATGTTTAATTAAGGAAAATCAGTGGGAAAATGGGGAAATTAGAGCTTGATATTATGAGACATTTTAGGGATGATTTGAGGGGTCAAACGGACTCTGATTTCAGAGTTCTTTATATGTACGGACTCGTGAGATGATGAAGAATATTTTGGTATAAAATTTGTCGAGTTCCGAGATGCGGGCCCGAGGGTCAGGTTTTGGCTAATTTCGGGTTTTGTACTAAAATTGATAGTTTTCAATTGGAATTTATTCCCTTAGCATAATTTGATGTGAAAAATATGATCTTTATAGATTTAGAGCACTCGGAAGTTGATTCGAGAGGCAAGCGGGTTGCAGAGTAGCTTTTCAGGGTAGTTTGAGGTAAGTAATTTCTTTAAATCCTGTCCAGAGGGTATGAAACCCTGGACTTTGCATCCTTTCACGGTTTTGGAGTGACACACACACTGGATGACGAGTGTGGGGCATGCATAAATTGGAAATTTGGAAATATGTTCCTTTTTAGGCAATTATCGAGTTGCAAAACTGATTTTAAAGCGTATGTTTTATAGTATTACTATGTTTTTATATGATTGGGCGGTAAGCCATGTTTGGGGCCTAGTGCCGATCTGTTTAACCCCTTGGGGGCTATTTTACTGATATTTTTCATTTTGAAACTATGATTTTACAATCAGTCTTTCTTATTAAATTGTTGACACTCCTATTTGATGATATTACTATTTCTTGACATGAAATACTATTTTGGGTCGAAAACCCCATTTATTTATGGCCTGAGTGGCATGTTGTGAGTGTTTGATTAAGTGAGGCCGAGGGCTAATGTTGTGAGGATGTTATGCTATGAGAGAGGCCGAGTGCCTGAGAGTGATTGATGCCATGATTTGGCTTGTTTATAGCGCTTTGGCTGTAGGAGCCCCTTCGAAGTCTGTACACACCCCTAGTGAGCGCAGATACCTACTGAGTGCGAGTGTCGAGTGCCGAGTGATGAGTGATTGGGAGGTATGAGTGACAGTAAGGTTGCCCGAGGGGCTGATGCTGAGTGACTGTGAGGTGCTGAGTGACTGATACTGAGTGATGGTGAGGTGTTGAGGGAATATTTACGAGTGATGATTATGGCCCGAGGGGCAGTTCTATGATGATATTTTACTGAGTTTTTTACTATGATTCACTTCATTTTTCAAATAGATATTACTGAGAGTTTTTTACTGAGAAATATTGGAAAATATACTTGTTTCAAAGGATTTTATGGAAACTGGTTTTCGAAATTATGTATACTGTATTGAGACTTGATGTTTTACTATTTTGTGGATTCGTGTATCTATGCTGTGTGTTTCTTATTTTTTAGACTGTGATTTATTTTCATTACTAATGAGTTGGCGTACTCATCATTACTCCCTGCACCACAGTGTGCAGATCCAGGTACTGGTTCGGAGCAGTAGTCGTCCGAGTTCGTTGTCATCATCTTTTGGGATTTCGAGGTAGCTGTCCAGCGTCCGCAACTTCTCCATTTCCCTTCCTTATTTAGTATTAGTATTTTATTCCTAGACATTGTTTATGACATTAGCAGAGTTAGTTTATTTCTTAGATGCTCGTGATCGGTTGACTCCAGTTCTGGGGGATTTGTTTAGACTGTTAGTTTCTATTATGCTTGCTTAAAGACTTAGAGGAATTTTTATTATACTTAGTTTGCTGGTTATTAATGATTGATTTGAGGAACTATATTAAAACAAATGTGTAGTTATGTGATGGTTGGCTAGCCTAGTTCCACGATAGGCGCCATCACGACCTGTTAGGATTTGGGGTCGTGACATAAGTCTAAGTTCAGGACTAAGTGTCCTTAAATTTTGAACTTGTAACTCTAAGGTCAGGACTACCTGTCCTTAATTTTTGAACTTCCAACTCTAACTTCAGGACCAAGTGTCATTAACTTATGACCTTGTTAGTGTAAGTTCAAGACTAAGTGTCCTTAACTTATGTGCTTGTTACTGTAAGTTCGGGACTAACTGTCCTTAATTTATGAGCTTGTAAGTCTAAGTTAAGGACTACCTATCCCTAATTTTTGAATTTCCAACTCTAACTTCAGGACCAAGTGTCCTTAATTTTTGAACTTCCACTCTAAGTTCAGGACCAAGTGTCCTTAACTTATGAGCTTGTTACTCTAAGTTGAAGACTAATTGTCCTTTAATTTATGAGTTTGTAAGTCTAACTTAAGGGCTACCTGTCCTTAATTTTTGAACTTCCAACTCTAATTTCAGGACCAAGTGTCCTTAATTTTTGAAATTATGCACTTCTAATTAGGAATTGAGGACTAACTTATAAGCTTTCTAACTTTGATATTTTCAAAATTTTCAAGGGGCAAACCGATATATATGCTGAGGATAATTGTGTGAGAAAGAATCCATATAAATTGTACAATCAAAAAAATCAGTAGCAAAATGTACTTCCTTGAACTTTCAGATAGTAGCTTTGTACTTGATGATAAGCTTTGATAATTCACAAGGCATTTGTTTTCTTTCTTCTTAATTTATTATTTTTTAATTATTTATGACTGATGGATTTTTTTCTTTTTTTGCCTTTTTGTGAAGCATATTGACATTGCCCTGTATTATTTGAGAATGAAGGAATGCTACCACTCTTGCGTCCATCCTTTTCGTTGCACAACTACAAATATAGTTTTTGATAACTATATGCTACTTGTGTATAAGGATTTCATTGAAGATGCTTCAGATGGGTTTTGGTGTGGTGATAATAAATTGGTTCTCACACCATATGTGTGGAGTGACAATCATAGATGTGAAAATGCTTGGACAGAGGTTGACAAAATCTTTTTTCCATGTCGGCTACCTATAGAAGATAATGATGTTGTGACGTATTTTCTTTTGGGGGTATTGGACTTGAATGAGAAAAACATTGATGTGTACGATTCCATATATAGTGAACCATATGAGGAAGGATTGAAACACATTAAAATGTATGCGCGCATGATCCCCCACTTGCCAAAGTTCTCACAGTTTGAGAAAAATCATAAGTCTTTTGGAAATGCTACAATAAATTTGATATTCAATGGCAAAGATCACCAAAACAAACTGGATCGTACGTGTTGTCATTTTCTATATAATTTATATGTACTTTAGATTTATTTTATCAAAGATATTGTTTAATTTACTCCCTATATTTAAAGTTTTCTTAAGACTGATTGTGGTGCATTTTTAATCAAATATGTTGAGTTGTTGATGAAGGGAAAGGATGAGGAGAAATTCCAACCTGAGGACATATCAAACTTCAAAAAGGAACTTGCAGCAAATCTTTGGGCACACTGAGAGTGGAAAAGAAATTCTGGTTATGAAACACCATCAGAAAAAGTCGGCGACGACTATGATAGTGAAAATGAAATTCTTGCCCGAAGGAGCTGTAGTGTAGTAGTATAGAAAGTCAGATGTAGCGGAATTGCTAGTAGTATATTTCTGAAATATCATGTAAGCTGTTCACTGGGCACTTTATTTTGTTTACATAGCATAATTTTTTGGTCGCAGCTTTGCCAAATTACAGTTTCAACAGTAATATGAATGCATCATGTTATTAATTTCTTTATTTTTGTTAACTATTGATTTTTCCATTTTTTTCACAGTTTTAAACTGCCAATATTTGATTAAATTGTCTTGAAGTTTTTCAGATTCCGTCTAGTTATTATTGATTTGCAAAGTCTTGCAAATCTGTAGAGCTATTGCAAAAGATTCCTATATGTTTTTCATATGGAATAGATAAAGCAACACACATTGATTATTGTAGAACCTCAGGACATAATGTTCATAAATGTCTTGATTTGTTGAAGGATAGAAATAATATTCAGGACATATTTTTCTGAAATGTCCTGAACTTCTGGAAATCTAGACACTAAACTGAGATTTCCAGAAGTTAAGGACATTTAGAAATTTATGTCCTTAATATTAGATTCATACTTCAAATTTTCAGGACGTTTCAAAAAATTATGTCCTGAAGTTTACTTGTACCAATCTCATTTTAAAAATAAGATGTAGTAAGTTGCAAAGGTCAAGTTTTATAACTACTGATTTGTCCATTTTTTCACACTTTTAAATTGCCAGTCTTTGACTAAATTTGTAGAGCTATTGCAAAAGATTCCTTTCTATTTCCAAGATGGAATAGACAAAGCAACACACAATGATTGTTGTAGAGCTTTAGTACATAATGTCATAAACGTCCTGATTTGTTGAAGGATGGAAATAATATTAGGACATATTTTTCTGAAATGTCCTGAACTTCTGGAAATCTAGACAATAAACTGAGATTTCCAGAAGTCAAGGACATTTTAGAAGTTTATGTCCTTAATATTAGATTCATACTACAAATTTCAGGATGTTTAAAAATTTATGTCCTGAAGTTTACTTGTACCAATCATTTAAAAATAAGATGTAGCAAGCTGCAGGCGTCAAGTTTTATAAAGAAAATGACTTTCTTGTTTACTTATGGCAAGAACAAAATCCCATAAACAATAATTGGTCCTACAAAGGTAACTTGAACTACCAAAAAAAGAAAAAGAAACAAAGAGCACGTAAGCACAAAGAAACTTTGAAATTCAGGACATTTTATATAACCATCTACTAATGTTGACTTGCTCAAATAAAAACAATCTAAATGAATCAGTAGATAAACATAAGTGGATATATCTATAATTCTCTATGCTTACTTGAAAATGGACGGACTGTCGGAGAATATATACAAGATGTTATATTATGACCAATTCTTTTGCAAAGACCACATTTGAATGTTATTTTTGATGATTCGGTAGCTGAAATATGCCTTTTCATCTGCCTTCTACCTGGCGGGACCTTGAAATCTGGACGTTTAATAATTTGTGATGTAACACTCTCTGGTACAATCCAAGAATCCGTATGTCCTACAGGATGTATTTGTCTTTCATATGTTTTCAGCCAAGATTCCTTTAAGTACCAGTCCGAGCAGAAATTGGACTTCTTGATGTTTCTCTTCTCGATAGCTGCAATTGCACGTGTCCGTGGTAATTATTGATCACGCCCAACTATGACTTATATAAAGGATTAAGCGGTCGTTGAAAATTTAATCGGGGTATTTAGCCCAGAGTCGAATCCCACAAAGAATTAACTTATTAATTACTTTTGTCAGACTCACTGAATTCTCCGTAATCAACTTCCCAGATATTTTGAATAACAATTGGTGATCTTTCTATTAACTATAACTGAATAAAATTAAGTAAACTAAAAGCTAACTATGAATGAGTTGTAAACAGATAAGAGAAGGATCTAAGGTTGTGTTTTCCCCTATTGATGGAATCCCGTCCTGTTATGTTTCATATAGCTTTGCCTAATCGTCTCTATCGATCATGAACACTCTATTTACAGTAAATCTCTCCTGATTAATTACGATAGTTTACTAGACGCACTCTCCTGAGTTACGCTAGCTGGCTTTTATTACAGCTCACTTAGATCGCACCCAAGATTTCTTTATCCCTAATCGCACCTTTAAACCATCGGTTATTGATCCCTCATATACTTTGGGAGTGGTGTTGTTCAACAATTACCTAAATATGCACTCTCTCCCGAGTAATACATACTAAATAGGCACAACTAATTGAGGTCCCTTCAATCAACCACAACAAGAATGTAGTTGAACAAATAGAAATTAAACTGGGCAAACTATATTAACACAACAAGAAGTTCATCCTTCAACAGGTTCCATAAAAATCTTAGACTAAATAATTTAGCTACTCATAATTGTTCTCATAATAACAACTGCAAAATTCATCATGAAAGATAAAAACAAAAGGAAGAAAGGTAGAACTCGATGCCGAATTATCCTCCTTGCCTCTTGCCTCTTCTTGCCTTGAACAAAACCTTAAAACCCTTGATATCCTCTCTTTTGGGCGACTGGACCTTTTATAGGTTAAGTGGAATTTTCCCCAAACTTCCAAGTTTACCCCTGAAATTACCGCGTGCTGGACGGACTAGTGCGACCACGCTCGAACCGCACTAGTGGCCGCGCTAAATGCAATGTACATTGTCCCGTTTCTGATGGACTAGCGTGGCCGCTCTCGTGACCGTGCTTGGGCCGCGGTAATGGCACGTTATTCTTCCATGTTCCTCCTGCTCTAGGGTGGCCGCACTAAGCCACGCTTGGCCCACGCTAGAGCGGGTCAGCTATTTTTCTCTTTTTCTCTTCCTTCTTTCACACACACTCAACTCCTAGGGGCTTTCCTTGCTTTAATTTAGCTCCAAACACTATCCTATGTCCTCCTAAGCACGACTTGCTTCTGCAAAACATAAAATTCACAATTAGAGCCATTTTATCGTCATTTAACCTTTCTAGAACAGTGAAGCATAGTAAAGTTGGGGTATAAATAGTCGCTATACTACATGAATCTAGCCTATTATCAACACCCCACACTTAAATCATTGCTAGTCCTCGAGAAATCCACCATACTCTACAAAGGTTCCTTCACTAAGCACCCCCCTAACGTGTCACACCAAGAACATATCACCAACATTGCGTCTAGTAGTGTAACATCTCTGCCTCAAGAGTTAACTCTCACATGCCGTGCAATATTCATACTTACTCAACTTACTCTATACAGAGGTCAAGAATTACCTTTCCTTCATGAATCAAGTGCCCTCACATCACACAAGAGAGTAGTTCCACAAGTAATAACATTAAGAACAATTAGGAACTCAGATAGACAAAAGTCACTCACTCTCAGAAAGAACATTCATATACCACAAAGATGTACCATAGGCTTTCCCATAGTGTACTACTCTACTAATCGAGTCCATTCAGTTTAAGATCAATTAGGATTTTATTTGGTTGTAATGTAGGCTAAGAACGGGTAGGATATATTTGGATATAGTGACTAACCTCCCTAAGAACTTTTAATACAATTACTTTCGCATTCAAAACCATACTTATGTCAGACCAGACATTCCACCACACTTCTATTTATATTACCCCAAACTCCTTTAGGTGCAATGGTATCAAGTCACCACTTATCAAGGAATACATTTATTTATTTTCTTTTCTCTTTTTTTTTTCAAGTGGTGCTTATTCTTTTTTTTTTTCCAGAAAGCTGCACCTTTTTCATTATTTCATTGGTTCCACTCAAAAACCAAACCCACCACCTCACACTTCAACTTTTACATATTTCATAACAATTCAAGTGCTCATGGGAGGTAAATGGGTTCAAACAGGTGGGCCGTTCAAATAATTGGGTAAGGTTTGTAATGTGGTTGCCAAAGAAACAAGCTTATAGGCTCAACGAGGTTAACTACGATAAATCACATTTAGGTGGGTATACTTTATATATCTGGCTTAACAAAGAAATTCCTATATCACTTCTAAGACTGAATAAAGCTACTATTTCGCTTTGCAAACACACAGAGCAAGTTCTAGGCATCAAATGCAGAACATAGAATACAATACACTACAACTCACTCACACATGGCACATGACTCACTCCAGATTGGCTTATCAAGACATTCTCATTTGAGTACTCAAGTCAGTTACAAACATACAATTTAAGGCACTCTAACAAGAATCAACAACTGAGACTAAGCGTCACTCTAGTGTCTACTGTGTTCAGGTGTAACAACGCTAAGAGATTCTCTTCCTATCTCAGCTCATAGCCCATAAGTACCAACTACAAACTACAAATAAATAAACACTAACTACACCCGGTTCAAGAAAAACCCTTGAAAAAGAACCGCGACCCAAAGAAAAACCAAGGGAGAGTTACTACACTACCTAAAACAGAAAATCTTTTTGGTATTTATTTTAGACCTACTTCCCTCAAGAAAACTGTCTAGGAGATCCGTCGTCAGGAAGAGTCCAACATATTTATGTTTTTTTTGGTCGACTTAAACCCTTAGAACCCCGTCGAATGAGATCCGTCGTCGGGACAAGTCGACTTACATAATTAAACTACTACTTAAAAAAAACAAAAGAAAACAAAACCCAAAAGAAAGCAAAACGTATAACAATTATGTTCCTACATATATACACATACAATGAAATATCTCCCACCCCACACTTAAAAGGAATACATGTCCTCATGGCATACAAAATAAAGAACTGTGAGGTAAAGGAACTTCTCTGAAGGATCAATCTTTGTCGGAGACCGTCCCCAGGTCCAGATGACATGAACGACCCAAAGCTCTCAGCCAGCTTATAATTCTCTTTTCCGATTTAACCTGCTGGGTGGCCATTGCATACACACACGTTCCTAAGTCAGCGACCAAGGTACGCAACCCTACCAGCTCCTTTTCTAGATTGTCTACCCTCTGACTCCGACTGACCCTAGACGGGCCTGCGACGTCGGCAAAATTCTCATGAGCGGGCAGCTCCTCACCTACTTCTGCCTGCTCGTCCTCCTCCTCCTCAGGTTTTTCCTCCCCGTCAGCACCACCAGCCGCCACAAGATCCTTCCCAGTAGTTACCTTTTTTGCTCGAAAGGCGGCCTCTGTCGGCACTTTTCCATCTACCGCCAAACTTTCTGGCACCCGTGATGCACGACATAATCTAGTGACAAGAGAGGGGAAGAAGAAGCCATACCTCTTAATTGGACAGCGAATAAACATCTCCTCGTGCATGACCTTGGCCACGTTAAAGTCGTGGCCCTTCATGAAACACCAGATCAAACAAGCACGAGGAGCATTCACCTCCGTGGTGTTATGGGATGGGATCAGGCGGTTGTTGATGAGATATAGCCAACACTTCACTTCAAAGGTGAGTGCCGACGACTGGAACTTATCCCCGTATTTGTACCACTTAACCTCCTTGCTAGGGGCACAGATAGTTGGAAGGAACGTCTCCCACTGAGTGAAACATATACCATACGCCTCATAGAAGTCGTCAATCTGCGCCACGGGACCTGGAAGACGGTAGGCTCTCCTAATGTTTTCCACAGAGGCGTGAACATGCCTCTTTTGTACGGTGACCTCATCATTCCTGTGCTCCGAAACGTTTTCATAAAATTCTCTCACCACCAGCGCATTGGTTTCATCTGACTCTTCAAAGAACACATCCAACCGACGCTGGAGCAGCTCATGGTAAATGTTTGGACAGTCATGCCGGAGGGACGCTGTATCCATGCCACGTTCTGGTATTGGCTTCTTTGATTCCTTTTCAGCAAACCGTTCCTGAGCCTTAGCGGATACGAACTTGTTTCTATCATAAGGACGGGCATTAGCTGACGTTCGTGCTCTCAATGATTCCGCTTGTCTGCTGGAGGAAGGACCAGTGGCTTGGAGCTTTCAGGGGGGTGCCATTGTACCTACAATAAGGAACATCATTAGCGCAGTAAAAAGAAGTGACCCAACTGTGGTTACTCAAACTTCACCCTTACAATTGGTCACAATTATCATTGACACTCTCTGTGGCCTTGTGACGTCCCCTCCAGGGCCCGACCACCTAAGGCATTTTTCCACCTTGGCCCAGCGTTCGCCCCTCGGCAGCTACAGCCACTTGGGATCGAACCTGGAACCTAAGGCTTTTTGCTCCCCTGAAGGGCACGCCTCTCAACAATTGAGCTGTCACGACCCAAATTACTACTCAGGTCGTGATGGCGCCCAACACCGGAGTCAAGCAAGCCAACACCAGCTCACCACCGAAACTACTTCACATAGTTGGATATTTAAGTACTTGCCAAATTTTACGTTAGGAAATCATTTAAGGAAAAACAGTCAAGTGATGCAACTTGATTAAATGAAACTCAAAAGATCGTTTACCAACATATACAGTATAACAAAAAAACTAGGAAAATCTGACTACGTGTGCCAAGACCTAGTGTCACAAGTCCACAGGCGACTAGTGGAATATACAAAATAGACAAAATAACTGTACAACTGTGTGAAAGGGGTAGACAGAAATATCAAAAATAATAGAAACTCCACAGTGCTGCTGAGGAACGCCAGGAAGAGCAGCTCACCGTGTAGTCTAATCCAGAAAGTACCCTCAAGCTCGCGCTCCGGTATGATAACCAAATACACCTGCCTCAGAACCTGTACAATTAAGTACATAAGCGTAGCATGAGTACATATAAACAAATATGTTCCCAGTGAGTATCCCGTCTAATATCGAAGAAGTAGTGATGAGAGGTAGACGTGATACTTACTAGGGTCAATAACAAATAATATAATTTACTAAGTCTAGACATGAATAGTAGTCATGGAAATCACTATGGCATGAAGTATCAATTATATAAAACTGCAATTTATTCTCATGAGTCAAATGGCAATTATCACAGAATCCCAAGTTCCCCTTCCACATGAAGCAATTTATTTAAAAATAATAATAACAAGAATCTCAGTCAAATACATAGCACATAGTATGCCGAAGCGTACGGCCGAAGCGACGCAAAAATAAATGTGCACTGCCAAGGGTCGAGCGGCACGAACCATAGATGCATCTATTACCCCGCTCGCGAATCGATCATGCGACGCGGTTTACATAAATATAAGGCCACCCCGCTCATGAATCATACATGCGCACCGGTGCTGGTAGACATACAAAGAATTCTCAGGAAATTCAGGAATTTATCATGGATTATACTTGAAATCAGAGATTTAAGCCTTTAAACTTACACATAACTTCCTAAAATCCTCATGTCAATATCAAAGATAATAAACAACTAGGAACACATGTAAAGATACAGGTAAGGCACATAAAGGCATGCTTGTGAAATCCTAAATTCTACTCGACATAATATAGTAGTAGCTACGCACGGACTCTCGTCACTTTGCGCGTGCGTAGCCCTCGCAAATAAGGATAATTCAATCATTTACATTTACCTATGGGGACAATTCCCTATTACAAGATTGGAAAGGAGACTCACCTCGTGCCGAACCTACTTCTCGAACCAAGAACGCGCCCGATTAGTTTAATCAATTAGTTTATTTAATTAGTTGAAATGTTAATTAGGTCGTTTTGATAAAAGAAATTTTATTAGTAGTAAAATGAGCATTTTTGAAAGATAAAATTTGCCCTTGTTCCAAATTGGCCTAGTTTCAGGGCCCAAAATCACAGGCCCAACCAACTTCCCCACATTCCAACCCTAATTTCCTCCTCTATATAATAGAGACCTAAACACAAAAAAAAGAAGAAGGAGAAAACGGCAGCCACTCCCCAAGAGAGAGAGAGCACAAGAGTGATGAGAAAAAGGGGAAGGCAACGAATTGAAAAAAAAATAGAAAGCCATCGTCTTCTTCTCATTAATCCACCATTGAAATACCTCTAAAACCATCCTTTTTTTTTAACCTTAAACTCATCTCAAAACAGCCCTCAAACCCCCACAAATCTGTCCCTGTTTTCTGCTAAAAAACGCAACAAGACAACAGTAGAAATCCGGCTGCAATAAGCCACAGAAATCAGCCAGAAACTCGGCAAAAAGCAGCCCGAAAACCTTGCGAGAAGAATCTCGAAAACGCAGCAGAAGTTGTTGTCGAGTTCACCCAAAAAAACTTTTCGTTCGAGGTCAAGTTTGAAGCTTTTCTCGTCCAATTTTTGTCGTGGTTCTAATTTGCAAACTCTCGTCGCGTTTGCAGTCAGTTGGAAGCTTTTTTTTCAATTGTACAAATTTGGAGGAACATATTCAATAATAAAGGTCCCTTTCTCACTTTAAGATTATTTCATGTATTTATTGTGTTTTGGTGAATATTTTAGTCTGATTCCTTGCATCTCTGTTATCATGCCATAACATGATTTTGATTTGCTTATCCATTTTTGGTGTTATCGAGTTTATTATGTTGAGTTATAGAGGATTGATTAGATTTTCTATGTTCAGTTGTTAAAAGTAAATCTTGTGTTCAAATTAATTTTGTGCTTAATATGAATAGGTTCAATGAAATTTCAGCTTAGATACAGTGATTTTTTTATATATATCAAGTTTTGGAGTTTTATATTAGAATTTGATTACTCAATCTATTTCTTA
>ML297162.1:7887-27980 GCA_005239495.1 Nicotiana undulata | reverse complement strand
AATACAAAGCCTTTACGAAATTTCACCAAAACTAACCAAATCCCAGAATAGTGGAGTCATAATATCACAAACTATCTACGAATAATACAAATAATGGTATGAAATAAGTAAATACATATGTTTCTGAAATAACTAGAACAGAAATAAAGAAGTGAAAGGGGACGCCAAGGCCTGGAGACGCCAAGGCCTGCGGACGCCTGCAGGACTACCTCGATGTCTCCGGATGGACTGAAGGCAGCCTCCTAGCTCTAATGTCCAAAGGGTCCTGTACCGGGATCTTCACAACAAAAGGTGTGCAGGTTTAGTATCATTACAACCGACCCCATGTACTGAGTAAGTGCGAGCTTAACCTCGGCGAAGTAGTGACGAGGCTAGGACACGAAAATCAAGACAACCTGTGCAATTTAATAATATTCGGAAGAAAAAACAATAACAACAAGAATAACCAGTTAAGTACAAGGGAAAAGGGAAAATATGCTGGGGGACAGCAATATCAGATAACAGAAATAACGAAATAAGACAACACTTCAAATATCGAAGTAACAGCAGGAAATAACAAACACAGAGAAACCAGTGCACGACATCACCCTTCGTGCTTTTACTCTCATCCTCACCAAATAATAAATAAAAACGGCACGGCATCACCCTTCGTGCTTTTAATATCCTAACATGGCACGGCATCACCCTTCGTGCTTTTACACTTTCATCCTCACAATAATCAATACACGGTATCACCCTTCGTGATTTACACTCTTCTCACAATAATCAATACACGGCATCACCCTTCGTTCTTTACACTCTTCCTCACCCAAACAATATCAATAACAGAAGTTTGGCAAGGAAAAATCAACAATGTGAATCATAAATCATAACATCCCGGCAAGGGAAACAACAGTAAAAATATCACCATCCCGGCCAAGGACACAGCTATAACCAGTCTCACTCAAGTACATATCTTTACATAATATTCCTCAACCAAAAAAAATACACAACAATATCCATTACCAAGAATTTCCACCGAATGAACAACCACTAAAGTGAAATTCAAGCTAAAACACAGTAAATATCAATGAAAGTCACAAAATTCATAATTTTCGACTCACGGGCATGCTTGACACAAACGTATAGGTACTCGTCACCTCACCTATACGTTGAACAAGATATAAACACATAGCAAATAAGACTCAATACATAATCCCTCAAGCTAAGGTTAGGCCAAACACTTACCTCGACTTCCACGACCAAAATCAAGCCTCAATCACCGCTTTTCCTTTTGAATTTGGCTCAAATAAATTGTATCTAGACATAATCGACTCAATAATATCAATAAACGCTAAAGAATTCAATTCCAATGCTTAATTACTGGTTTTCTAACATTCTTCCCAAAAAGTTAAAAATTGACCCTGGGCCCGCTTGGTCAAAATATGAGGTTCGGACCACAACCCGATCACCCATTCGCCCACAAGACCGAATATGTAATTACTTTCGAAATCCGACCCCAAAACGAGGTCTAAATTCAAAATATTCAAAAAGCACTAACTCTACCCAATTCCCTAATTTTCTACCCTTAAGAACATGATTTAGGCCTAGAAATCTAATGGGGCTTAATGGAAATTGAAGAAAACAAGTCTAAGAATACATATCTATGAATCTGTGGTGAAATTCGCTTTCAAAAATCGCCCAATTTGGAGTTTGGAAGAAGAAGTTATGAGGTTCTGATTAAATCCCGTAATAGCTACTGGTTTTAAAATAATTGTCGAAATTGCCCTATGCGTTCGCGACCTGGGTGGTGCGTTTGCATAGGCTTAATACTGATGCCCTTCGCGTTCGCACTGCCTTGGGTGCGTTCGCACAGGGTTAAAATTTACCCAGCCCCCAGCCCCCAGCCCCCTAACATGCTATACGTTCACGACCCCCATGGTGTGTTCGCGTAGAGCAGAGATCCTGTGCTCCGCGTTCGCACCTGGTGTGGTGCGTTCGCATAGAGTAATTCTACCCCCTCCAAGACTTGTGTTGTGTGTTCGCGATACTTCCCCTGCGTTTGCATAACACAAAAACTCAAACACCAGAAACTGACCAAAAACACCAGATTTTTAAGTCTAAACATACCCCGACGCCTATCCGAAACTCACCCGAGCCCTCGGGGCTCCAAACCAAATATGCACAACACCTCAAAAACATCCTACGGACTTACTTGTGCTATCAAATCGCCAAAATAACATCTTAAACAATGAATTTATCATAAAAATCAAAGAAAACTTCCAAAACTTTCAAAGTATCAAAATTTACAACCGTGGGTCCGAATCACGTCAAACGACCTCCGTTTCTTACCAAATTTTACAGAGATGTTATAAATATTATATTGAACCTGTATCGGGATCCGAAACAAAAATACCGCCCGATACTATATGTTTTACACATAATCTAATTTCTAAAATCCTTTATATTTTCAGAAAATAATTTCTTTCAAAAATTTATTTCTCGGGTTTGGGACCTCGGAATTCGATTCCGGGCATACGCTCAAGTCCCATATTTTCCTACGGACCCTCCGGGACCGTCATCATGGGTTTCAGTCCGATTATCAAAAATGTTGACCAAAGTCAACTTAATTCAAATTTCAAAAACAAAATTGTCAATCCTTCTCAGTTTTTCACATAAAGGCTTCCAGGGTACACGTCAGGGCTATGCACGCAAATCGAGGTGAGACAAAGGGAGGTTTTCATGACCCCGGAACACAGAATTGACTTATAAAACACGGGATGACCTTTTGGGTCATCACAATCTCCACCTCTAAAACAAACGTTCGTCCTCGAACGGACATAGAATAGTACTCGAATCGAGGAAAAGATGGGGATATAGGCTCCGCATATCGGACTTGGACTCCCAGGTAGCTGCCTCGGGAGGCTGACCTCTCCATTGAACATGGACCGAAGGATAACTCTTCGATCTCAACTGACAAATCTTCCGGTCTAATATGGCTACCGGCTCCTCCTCATAGGTCAAATCCTTGTCCAACTGGACACTGCTGAAGTCAAGCACATGGGATGGATCAGCGAGATACTTTCGAAGCATAGATACATGAAACACTGGATGCACGACTGATAAACTCGGTGGCAAAGCAAGTCTGTAGGCTACGTCTCCCACTCTGTCAAGAATCTTAAACGGGCCGATAAATCTAGGGTGAAGATATTTACAACTTTAAATGCTGGAATAGATGAGAAACAAAAGACATGCGAATTTACCCGATTCAATTCTTTTTGGGCTTCATTGAATAAGGGCTTCCCCCTCGTCCATCACTGCCCGATCTTCTTCGGTCACCAAATGCCGAAGGTAACTAGCGACCCCCACGGGGGCATAGAAAACATGGGCATCCTTTGAGATAGAAAAATCTATTAACCATCTTTGATCGGGATTAAGACTTGGGGTCGGGAATCAATCCACCTGTCTTTGGCCCTATGAAGACCCGGTGGAACCCGACGATGGTTCGTTCCGTGGTACCGGCAGTTCATTGGGCCAGTGATGTGTTCCAAAGCAGCAAACTTGACCCCATGCAAGAAGCCGTGGATATTAGTCACCCCTGAGGACTCAATATACCGGCTTCACGGATCATGGCATTCGAAATCTGAGGAGACCCACTGTTGTCGACCGCTCCAAGTTCGTCCATTGGGGCACTTTATGTAGCTCAAGAACCATCGCCCCAGATCTCTCTCTCGACCCCTCTAGTTTGGGGCAAAATGGGCTCGACCCTTTCCGGCTCGGAAGCTTCAGCTAGAGCTCTCTCACCGACCTCCTCATGTTGGGATATTTCAACTTTAGCGTCTGTCGGTTTGAGAACTTTGTGGTGAAATCGGCCCGCACACGGGTCACCAGTTTGGAATTATCTTTCTCTTCTTCTTCGGACTCATCCCTTAATCGGAAGATTGAGTCCGAAGGCATAACACCAGTGTCCACCTTGGTCTTGCGAGGCCTCCTCGCCAGTCTCTTCTTTTCTGAGCCTGGGGAACGCGAAGCCCTCTTTCTCTTTTTTTGTTTGGCCTGCTTCGGAGCGGGTAGTTGGGGAAGGACTTCTTCATCACTAGATGGGGGCCTCATTGCCACATCCTTCCCGAGGCTTGCAAATAATATAAAAAGATGAGTAAAGATCAAGAAAAACCCTGAACGATAACCGTTCTAAGAGAGAAACTTACCATGATTGTGGGCCTCCCATCAACCTTTTGATAACTCCATCCAAGAACACTCGGAGTATGGTCTCTGTAACAACAGGCCCTCGACCCATTACTTGTGTTCCGAAATTGGATCCGACATCTGGGCCACATATGCAACACCAAAAACATAGATGAGGAAAGAAGATAGGAAGTAAAACAGCAAAATTAAACATTCTTGGAAAATTATTACTTACGATTCATGTTCTATTTCTCAAGAAACGTCATGTCTTAAGCAGGGATCAGGTCCAAAGTCCTTATTCGAACAAATCGGCCCATCCTGCTTCGGCCCTAAGATTCGTTTATGCTGGAGAACATGGACCTACTGTCCCGGCGAGCGAGCTTGATCACTCCTCCTCGAGAAAGTCGGGGATTGTAAAGGTGCATAAGGATATTGAGGCTAAAAGGACATCCTTTAATTTTTCTTACGAAGAATTGGAGGAGATTGACTATTCTCGAAAAGGAAGGAATGGATTTGGCCAAGGGTCACATCGTACCTCTTGCAGAAGGCGACGATGACAGGGTCTAAGGGACCTAACGTGAAGAGGTAAGGGTAAACACTTAGAAACCCTTCCACATAGGTAGTGATCGACCCCTCGTGTGAAGGAACTACTACATGTTTTTTGTCCCAGTTGCATTCCTCTTTAACTTTGTCGAGGATTCTTCGGTGATTGTGCATATGTACCTCCAGACCGGCTCATATCGACCTGGTACCGATGAGGTATTTTTGACCTTAAAATCAGTAACAGTTGAGCACCCTGGCGGAACAAATTCCTCAGGGTGGGGCTCCGCCGCAGCCTCACCACCGGCGGATCGTGATGAAGAAGCGGCTTCTTTTTGCGGCACGGTCTTGGAAGTTTTTTTCCATTGATGAACAAGAGAAAAGAGAATAGAGAATTAAGATAGTATGAGGTTTGATTAGAGTTCAAGAAATTTGGGTGCAAAAGTTGTAAGGCAAAGGGATTTTTGAAGAAAAGGCAAGGGCAGGAGGAGCTTTGAAAGTAAAAGTTTGAATGAGAAAAAGCTAGGGTACTTATAGGTTGTTGGTGACGGTTCAAAATTGGTATTGGCCGACCAGCGACTGACATGCCAACTGGACCGACGAGACATTTCGATATCCATTTGTCGCTTACGTCATAGTCGGGTTCGTCGCTTACGTCATTACCATCGAGACGGAGCTTGGAAATTCATATTGTTTACCGTCTTCTTCTTTCCGAGAAACGAGGAGACTATTTGTATACAGTCAAAACCAGGCTTGCACTTCGTATGACTAATCGATACTGGAACATGATAGGCCAAGGTTCAACCTCGTGTTATATCGAGCAATGATACGAAATTAGATTGCCGAGCTCGCGACCCAAAGACCGATCAAGATCGAGATCGGCCAAGATCGAGACTGGACAAGATAGGGATTGAGCGAGACCGAGGGAAGTTTACCATTCAAATAACGGAAAGACGAAATATTCGTAATCAAGCGAGGATGACAGCTGGAATCCCGGCACGTATCAAGAAGAGGTCGATGAATCAACCAATTATGAGATTTTCTTACTGTACTTAGAATTGTATCAAGAGTAGGACTCCCCTACTATATAAAGGGGGTCTGATCATTTGTAAGACACACATTTACGCAATACAAAGCAATACATTGCCTTCTTTTAGCTTTTAATATATTGTTACTCTACTCATATATTAGTGAAATCTTCACATGGGTCGAGGGTGACTGAACTCGAAGGGCCAAGGCTATACGATTTGTTCGGTTTGCATTTATTTCTTTTACGGTCAATTTCAATGCTAATATATATATTTTCTCAATTTGTGCCAAGTTATATCGCGTATACTTAAAGTCACGTATAAATTCAATTGTTATCCGTTCATGGGTAAACAACGTTACTTACCACATTTTATAGGTTACCAATTGATAGTTGCAGCAGAAATTAAATGCGGGGCTTTAAATAGCTTGATAGCGTAAAAATTCTCTATATAACAAATTCTATCAAAGGATTTCAAGAAATTGAATTAAGCACAGTAGTTGATAGCTTTGCTTTTCCATAGTCAGCAATAATAAGTTCAGTACTTTACCAGCAAACTATCTTTTGCAAGGAGTAATCTCTTCCCAACTCAATTAATCCTGTGCATTAATTAGTTCATCGAATTGAGAAGAAAAATTGAAGTTCCGAATATTTAGGGTTACCGATAACATGAGATCAACTAATTTTATCTCATAAATTTGAAACACCCTTTAGGCTAATCAAATTCCACTATAAACTAAAAGATCAGAGACTAATTAATTTCCAGATACGGATTGATCATTCGTCAATGATGTTGATGGCTCAAGGCATTCCAACTTGAATTAACTTATTGAATTCTTTGCATAGAAATGCTTTCTGGGCATGGGCACTGGCCAAACTTTACATTGCGTCATATTTTTGCTTCCTTATTGATCTCACCTTTAAATTAAAATTAAAAAAGGGAAAGGAGTAGTAAAAGAATCACAAGGATAAAAGGTGAAGAAAGAAGGGAATTCTTTTTTGTTTTTGGCTTCCAACCTAGTGTTCGGAACCCGTACTGAAGTCCGACGAAACTTGAAATCAGGATGAAAAGTCTCACATTAAAAGTAAAGCACTATGTATTAGGGTACGACTAAATCCGAATTTTTATTGTCGAAAAGCCCTACAGTGAAGGAAAATCACTCTCTAACATAGATGACCGCATATATACTCGAGCCCAAAACTTCTGGTTAAGTATTTATGCACTTACGACTCCACGACGATGCTTGTTGATTGGTAGAAGGGAAAAAGAATTACTGCTATTATATCATATTTTGTACAATTAAGATTCCAACTCATGAGTTGTTCTTTCTCCATTAGGTTAAATATAAATTTGTGGAATAAATATAGTATAATTTGTTGTTTCTATTAGAAATGATCTCTGGACATGAGAGGTCGGCAAGCTTTTTATATATGTTTTGTCTTATCATGTCTGTAAGGTGAACTCTGCTAACTTCCCCATCACCCTTCCCCTATAAATAAATAAAAAAGTATAAAAGAGAAAGAAATTGAACAGGAAATTAGGGATATACAAAGAAAAAAGAACCAGATGAATATGTATTATTCCATTTGATTAATTAGCTGTTTCCAGGCTTATAATGGAGTTTCATAGACACGTATATAACCTCGACATCCCCCAGGCACAAAAGGGATTTAGGGTTTTGTTTCGGTCTAGATCTCTTTTATGTTATTAGTGTCTTTAGTTTCCTTTCCTATTCTATTTCGATTTACTCTTAACATATAGTGTGTGATATTATCTGTTTTAGATCAAACTTGTATAATTTCCATAAAGACCTAACACTATTTAAGAGCATCGATGCACCTTATATGTAGTTTTCTTTTCTTTTCAACTAGCAATGTGATACTTAATTTCTACATCCAATAATTTTCCCTTTAAATCAAGTCTGACATAGCCCATTACCAAGCTCCCAAGCTATGTTTCACATAGTCATCACCTCTTAGGCTTATTTAGAGATTAACTATGTGCCACCTACGTTTAAAGTCTTACGAGCTTTATGGCCGCCGAAGCTTATAAGCTAGGTTCATCTAGCGCGCGTCTGCACTACAAGCTCCGAGAAAGTAGTAAATCAAACTTCAAGCTATCACTTCGCCGTCTTCATACTTGTTCTGGCGAACCATAAGTTGTGATATTAATTGTTGGGCTAAATCGATCATTCTAAAGATATTCTTAACATGGTGTGATATTGGGGGCAAATGCTCTGGTAGCCATTATCAGGAAAACTATTTAGAGAGTACTTATTTTGTCCTCAAACTTTAAACTACAAATTTTAACTTGGGAACATTTTGGTCCTGAAAAATTAAACTGAAGAACTGAAATTTAGGATGCACTAGCTAATTCCTAAGTAACAACCCTTTAGAGTGGCTACCTGGAGTCATTTCTACGTGATATTGTTTACTTTAGGCCTAATCTGCATGGTTTTTTCTTAAAGGCTTAACTCTCCATTTAAGAGTATCACTACACCTTATATATGTATATAGCTATGATCTTTTCTTTTCGGCTACTAAAATTGGACTTTGTTCGCACATTCAACTTTATTTTGTTCAACTTCTACTGTAAAAGAAATTTGGACTAGTAGATCATTTTAAAGATAATTAACAAAGAGTAAGATTAGTAACCTACAAAAATTACCTATTATAACAATATCCTAAACAATACCGATAGTACAAAAATTAATTCTCTACGTTGTCAATTAAATCTCTTTTCTTCCTGTTGGTTGATCACTTCATTCTTTATATGTTGGAACTGCTAATGTCACAAAACGTCTTGGAGTCCTTCTATGGTAAGTAAGATAAGAGAGAAATGTGGATGCACGAGGGAAGACAATTATTTACTGTCTACTTTAAATGCAGGAGCTGACGTTGTTATCTTTATTGTTATTACTGTTAATTTTTACTGTTTTATTACGATAATACAATAATTTTCTTTGATCTAGGGCGAAAAATTGACAGCGTTATAAACAGTAATTTCTTTCTAAAATATTTCTTTCATAAAAATACATTGATCAGAGAAAGAAATGTCAGCAAGAATTTAACAGTTGATTTTGATGGTTAGCAAGTTAAGCAAGGCAAATAGATATAATTCTAGGGATGAAGCAAAGGCAGCAGGTCTCTACTAAATGCACTTCTATACCAATATAGTAAAAGGAACACATTTATGGCTCTTTTGAACACTCACCCCCAACCCACAACCCCATAAAATTGGTAACTTCTTTTCCCTTTTTTATTTTGAAATAACTTGATCTTGTGGTCCCCTCCAATGGTAAATATTTAGCCCAATATTTACTCAACAACAACAGTAACAAACTCAGTGTAATCTCACAAACGAGGTCTGCGGAGGAGCACCGTTTCTTTACCTTGAAAAAGTAGAGAAACTATTTTCGATAGACTCTCGGCTCAAGAAAAGATAAACAACATGGAAGGCACTAGCCGAGTATTTACTCCAATCTAATAAATACATGACAAATTTCTTTATAAACATGATAATCGCTAAACCATTGTAAATTAATACATATTCTAATCTTAATTTACTACTTAATTATGATAAATTAATATGATTTATTATAAACATTTGGTGCGAATAAATGTTTACCTCTCCTAATATATACTCTCTCCGTCCCAATTTATGTAAACTTGTTTGACCGGACACGGAGTTTAAGAAAAAATGAAGACTTTTGAAATTTGTGGTCTTAGACTAGTTAAAAAGGGACCCAGAGTATTTGTGTGGTTATAAAAGCTTCTCATTAAGGGTAGAATTGTAAGTTTAAACTAAATTGTTTTCAAATTTAGAAATGGGTAATTCTTTTTGTAACAGACCATAAAGAAAATAAGTTCACATAAACTAAAACGGAGGGAGTAGTAGCTTAATTCTTGGTTCAATAAAGTCCGGAATCCCCCTCCCACCCCCTTCATTTTGTCCCTCTATATCTTGATATACATGCATATAGATAAATGTACGAATGTGTATATGTCATAATGTATATAACTTACGCCTTTTCTCCACTCTACGAAGGTGTACGAGTCAGACCTCTAAGGCTTCACACAAGTACATCTTCAAGAGCTTTGATAAGTCACCACCCTTTTTGCCCCCCTTTTTTACAATTAGATTTTTCCATTGCTTTCCATAAATATGAGGAAAATCTTTTCATAATGACACAAGAAAAGCACAATAGATATTCTTCTTCTTCTTCTTCTTCTCTTCTTCCTCCATATTGTTCATCTTTATTCTTGCCATGGATATCAACCACCACCTTAAGCTCACAACCTCCACTTGGCAACCAACCATGGCCAATATAGATGACCATATCTTCGACGATCATCATCATCAACAACAACAACAACTACATCTGCGACAACGGCAATTTACTTTTGATCAAAACCCCATTTGGCCTAGCTTTCCTCTTCAAAACCCCCATCACCACCTTCCCTCTTTCTCAAGCGAATTGCAACAACAACAACAACGACAACAACAACAACAAATCCCTTTTGATCATTTTGTAAACAACCATGTTCAAACATTAATAGAAGACCATCATGATCAAGAACCCGAGGACGATGAAGAAGAAGAAGAGGAGGAGGAACTAGGAGCCATGAAGGAAATGATGTTCAAGATTGCAGCTATGCAACCAGTGGATATTGATCCAGCCACCATTCGAAAGCCTAAAAGGCGAAACGTCCGTATTAGCAACGATCCACAGAGCGTTGCAGCCAGGCTACGCCGTGAGAGAATTAGTGAAAAGATTAGGATCTTGCAAAGATTAGTCCCTGGTGGAACTAAAATGGACACTGCTTCCATGTTAGATGAAGCCATTCGCTATGTTAAGTTTTTAAAAAGGCAAATTCGCCAATTACAATCGTCAAATCATCACCTTCCACCATCACAGGTACCAGCAGTATCGTGCCCTAGTACTGAAAATTGGACAAATATTGTCACACCAACAAAAGCTCTAATTCTTGGCTCCTCCGGTATCACCACCACTACCATCGCCACTACCACAACCTTTGTTGGTAACAGTGCATCGGACCCTACATATGAGGTAATTGGTAATTAGCTAAAAAGATTGGGAATTTGAAGTGATTATTATGATCATTATTATGTATTAATGGAAATTATTTATAAGAATAAAATTAATAATACTGGAGGAAATTGTGTATACTGGTAATGCCATGTGGAATTGTGAACTAAAAGAAATAGGTTTGTTAGGATTGTGTTGACTAAAGGGCATGATAATCATCACAACGGTTAGACTTGAGTTACGTACGTTCCATATATCTAATTTATAATATAAAGATTTATACAATAAGGTTTTTTATTTTCTGATCATTGTCCGAAAGTTCGTTTGGCTGAATTCTCTCCCGGGAATAAAACAGTGACGTGAGAAGCAATTGAATATGATTATACCCTTGGCCCCTTCCCCACCCCGATCCCTTACCCGTGGGGCGGAGCTAGTAATAATTATGGGTTTGGCGAAATCCAGTAATTTTGACTCAAATTTAATATTTGTATAAAAATTATTTTATATGTACAAATAATATATTCATAATTTAATAAATAAAAATAATTAATCAAGATCCCACAAACTAAAAGTTCTGACTACGTCTCTCTGCCTTACCCTCTTCTTTTGTGTGCTCGTGCGTGGATGGTGTTGTACGTACGATCAAGTTATATATGCATAATTTGCATGTATACGTGCAAAAGAAAAGGAAAACAAAAGAAAAGAATTTAAAGGCCTGAGATTTGGGTCTTCTTTGCTTCCTTTTGTCAAATCTTGCCAGGATTTTTCGGCTAAGTTTGTGAGTAATTTAAAGCATTTGAAGTTATATTTGTGTTTTGATGATGAAACAGAAAGGTTTAGTGAAAAAGAAATAGCTATATATTTCGTAAAAAAATTGGAAAAAGATTTTTCTTATGCAGCGTCAACCATCACACGTCTCAAGAAATTAAAAAGTTGGAAATTAAAGAACCAAAACCTCTACATCCTGATCATTTGAGTTTCTTCTCTCTCTCTCTCTCTCGTATGAACTAAAGATCAGCAAGTTGCTAATTAGGGAAGAGGGTCAATGTCTCCCTAGTTTTAGTTCCTAATCAACTTCTTTTAGCTTTTATTAATTATTATGTTTCATTCGAGAAGGACCTATTGGATTTTCTTTCCTAAACCAGTGTATGTTTCATAAACTTGAGGAATTAATCTTTTTTTCGATTTGGAAAACATGTAATTAATATATCAACATTTGAGCTGAGAAAATTCCAATATATATACTACATATAGCACAATTATTTCAGTTGAAAAAAATAGCTGACTTCACGTCTGGACACGCTCCCTCCATTTTGATTGTTGTTGATAAACAAGTGAAGAAGCATATATATCTAACTTCATTAAGTATAAGTTAGTTTTGTGATTATGATTATTAGGGTTTATAATGTGGAAACACCTATACAAATCCATGAACGACAGGTTTAGCCCTCTATCAGCCTCTCACAAATGTAACTTGGGGTTTACATGTGGAATATAATTTTGAAGATTTAATTTGTCTTTATTTCTTTTTTGCTTTTTTCTTTTTAGAGAAGACTGAAAAATGAACATGAGGGGGCCGGGGGTGGGAGGGGTGGCAGAGCGAGAGAGAGAGAGAGCTGAGTGTCCATGAAGTTGAAGGAGAAAGTAAACTCGATAGGCTAAAGAGTGGATATCGAGCAAAAAGAGTGAACAAGCTCAATAAGGAATGCGCATAGAGCAAAGGTAATTAATGGCTACATTATTGAAATAAGATTAATTTATTTTATTTTTCAAAGAGTCTCCGTTCGGAATTATTTAGCTATGGTGTTCCGGTTCACCATTTATTTTAAAATCCCAAATCAAGGAAAATTGATTTTGTTTAAAGTTTGCGAAACACAGAGACCGGGTAAGGAACTCAGTTAACCCGGGAGAAGGTATTAAGCAATTCCGGATTCTGCGGTTTTAGCGCGGTCGCTTTACAGTTGATAACTTTGAACATAGGCCAAATCGCCATGAAAATCTAACTAGGGTTCATGAGAACAAAATGAAAGAGAAAGAAAGCTTCAGATGTTTCTGTGTATTGTAAATGGCCAAAACCGTCCAAATGTGTACAAACTATATTATATATACATTGGGCCAAATGTCTTAAACCCAGAAATTATAAACCAAAACTTAACAAAATAAAAGCATATACAATTAACTTATACACAACTGGGCCTGTTTCTGCCGAGGCCCAGATGCCAAATAGCCTTCAAGTCCAACACCCCCCCTCAAGTTGAAGGGGGAAACCACCTGCAACTTGGAGAGAAACTGATGATGAAGCTGCCCAGTTAATGGCTTGGTGAAGACATCAGCCAACTGTTTAAGAGTAGAGACATGAGATAAGCAAATCAGTCTGTCACCCAACTTAGCCCGAATAAAGTGACAATCTACCTCTATGTGCTTGGTACGCTCATGAAAAACCGGATTCTTGGCAATATGAATAACGGCCTGATTATCACAAAACACAGAGATAGGAAGGGAAACAGGAACGTGCAAATCAGAAAAAATCCGGAATAGCCAAGTCAATTCCGCCACAACTTTACTGATAGCTCGATATTCAGCCTCAGCCGAAGAAAGAGACACAATGGGCTACTTTTTAGACTTCCAGCTAATTAAACTATCACCCAAAAAAATACTAAACCCAGTGACAGAGCGCCTGGTATCAACACAAGCAGCCAAATCACTATCACTATAGGCAGTCACTTTGAGAGCAGGAGAATTGGAGTAAAATAAGCCAACATCGGAAGTACCCTTAAGATACCTCAAAATGTGTAAAGCAGCAGACATATGAGGAGACCGGGGACACTTTAAAAACTGGCTAAGATGCTGGACTGCAAAGCAAATATCAGGTCGAGAGTGTGTGAGAAACAACAACTTACCAATCAAAGACCTATAAGTCTCAGGGTTGTCCAAAATATCACCAGAATCAGCCGACAATTTATCATGAAGTTCGAGAGGGCACACCACAGCAGAAACATCAGAACAATGGTATTCTGATAACAAATCAGAAACAAACTTTTTTTTATTCAAAAGAACACCAGAGGAAAAATAAGAAACCTCAATGCCCAAAAAATAGTGCAAAGTACCCAGATCTTTGATTCTGAACTGAGTATCTAAGAATTGTTTCAAATCAAGAATATCAGCTGCATTATCCTCTGTTAGTATGATATCATCAACATAAACGGCCAATATAGTCAAAGAACCAGGGGAACCCTTAACAAACAGAGAATAATCATTTAGAGAGGAAGAGAAACCCTTAGAACATAAGTCTTGAGATAACTTGGCATACCACTGTCTTGATGCCTGCCGAAGACCATAAAGAGACTTTTGTAATTTGCACACTAAAAGAGTAGAAGAAGAACAACCAGAAACCGAAAGACCATGAGGTAATTTCATATAGACTTCCTCATCTAAATCACCATGGAGGAAAGCATTACTAACATCTAATTGAAACAAGGGCCATTGTCTTTTAACAACAACTGCTATTAAACATTTTATGGTGGACAACTTCACAACAGGGGAAAAAGTCTCATTAAAATCAACACCTTACACTTGTGTATCACCCCTAATTACAAGTCTGGCCTTATACCTCTCTACACTACCATCAGCCTTGTATTTCACCTTATAAACTCATTTACATCCAATAGGCTTCTTGCCTTTAGGTAACTCTACAATATCCCAAGTGTGATTAGCTTCTAAAGCCTCAAATTCCTTTCTCATAGCATCCTGCCAAGCTAGAATAGAGGCTGCCTGAGAATAGGTACTAGGTTCAAATTCAGCATGCCGAAGAATAGAAGTGGAACAAGAAAGAGATGAAGGAAAAATATATTGATAATCTTTCAAATATGCAGGAGGATTATGATCTCTAGTAGACCTCCTCAGAGATAAAGGGGAAGCAGACTGAGTATTAGGAGTATAATAACTAGCAGGAGAAAGCAGAGAAGGTGGAGTAGAAGATGGCATAGGAGAACTGACAGTAGGACTTAAGGAAGAGGACTGAATAGGAGAACTAACAGGAGAAAGTGGAGAGGGACTATGGAGAAAAACAGGATCAGTAGCAGCAAATGGAAGGGAAGAGGCAAAGGAAGGATCAGAAGACAACACAGAAGATGGAGATAGAGAAGGAGAGGAAATAGAAACAATAGGTGACTTGGAAAAAGAGAAATAATTTTCATGGAATACGACATCCCTTGAAACAAAACACTTCTTAGTGGCTAGGTTGTATAACTTGTATCCTTTCTTGGCAAAAGGATATCCAAGAAAAGCACAAGGAATAGCCCTTGGTTTAAATTTATCTCTGTGAGGTATAAGGACTGTGGCATAACATAAACAACCAAAAGATCGCAAATGAGAGTACATGGGCGCCTTACCGTACAACATTTCAAAAGGGGATTTATCATTTAAAAGTTTAGAGGGTAATCGGTTAATGATATAAGTGGCTGTTAACAAGCAATCACCCCAAAAGTGCATAGGTACTTTGGATTGGAATATTAATGCTCTAGAAGCTTCAAGAAGGGATCTATGTTTTCTTTCAACCACCCCATTTTGTTGAGGGGTGTAGGGGCAACTTGTTTGATGTACGATTCCATGTTCTGCAAAAAATATTGATGCAAAGGAACTAGAACCCAACTCTAGAGCATTATCACTTCTAATTGTTTGAATGGTAGTGTGAAAGTGAGTTTTGACCATTGCAACAAAAGCTTTTATTAAGGGAAAGGCATTACTTTTGGATCCCATGAGGTGTGTCTAAGTGGCTCGGGTATAATCATCAACGATAGTAAGGAAGTATCTAGCCCTAGAATAAGTTGCAGTATGGTAAGGACCCCAAGTATCAATGTGAATGAGTTGAAAAGGTGAGTTGGTAGTTATAGTACTATCTAGAAAAGGCAACCTAGTTTGCCTGGACATAGGACAAACATTACAAATGAAAGAGTGTTTGGATGACAAAGAATCAGATAAACCAGAAATGAGTTTCATTCTAACAAATGGAACATGTGCAAGACTTTGATGCCAAACCACATCCATTTTATTCATATTAGTAGTACTACAATTAAAAGGAATATCACACACATCAGGTAGAATAGAACCAAAATTACAAGTAGAAGAAGGAACACAAGATGAAACAACATTAGTCATGGGAGAAGCAGGATGAACACAAGATGAGACAATATTATTTGTGGAATCTAAATTGGTGAAAAGCTGAGAATGAGAGGAAGCCCTTTTCCACACAAGCTTGTACAGGCCACTATCCAGTTTACCAAGATCCAGAGTCTTCTTCAGGAAGGGCCCTGTGGTATAAGTAAACAAGATTCATAAGCGAATAGAACAAAACATTTGAATTGTTGTATAATCCTATGTACAGAGATCAAATTGTGTTGAAAAGAGGGAATATAGAGAACATTTTGAAGAATGAAAGAAGGATTTAAAACAAAAGAACCAGTGCAAGTCACTTTTACATTATACCCATTAGGAAGTGATACAAGATAAGGCACAGGTAAAGGAGTAAGGTTTGATAGAAAATCTTTATTAGATGCCGTATGGTCGGTAGCACCAGAGTCAACTATCTAGGTTAAATATATTGATTGAGAAAGCATGAAAGAACTAGAACTAGAACCATTCAGCAGATCATCAGTTAGTAAAGTACCAGCAAAATTGGCAGAAGCCATCAAATTAGACTGAGGATTAGAATCTGATAAGTGGGACTGTTGCAGTAAAGTCATCAACTGATTGTACTGCTGCATACTCAGACCAGGAATCACAGAACTCTTCTCAGGAGAACTAGAGACACCAGAATGAGAAGAACCAGCAATGTTATAATGTCCACTATCAGAAGACTCAGGTTCATCAGTAACATTTGTTGCAGTTCTTCTACTCTTAGTGAATTTGAAGTTAGAGGGAAAACCATGAAGTTTATAACATTTGTCAATCAAATGTCCAGTTTTTTGCAGTATCTGCAGAATAAAGAACCCTTGGTTTGATCAACATGCATCTTCTGGTCAAAAGCTACCCTTTGATTGTATTGTTGTTTTGGTGGTGGATGAAGAGGCTTAGGAAAGTGACTAGCATTTGCATTGAAGGAGGCTGACTCTGAATTGAATTGAGGAGTAGAATTCACATGCCTTTGACTCTCATCTTGGAGTAAGATATTGTAAACAATATCAAGTGAAGGTAGTGGTTGCATCAAAGAAGATTACCCCTAATACTAAGATAAGTTTCATTGAGCCCCATTAAAAATTGATATACCTTGTCTTCCTCTAACTCCTGTTGTAAACCAGATCTAGCAGCACAACTACACGAACTCACACGATTCTTTCGGATGAAAGCCAACTCATCCCACAACTTCTTTAATTTGTTAAAGTATGATGCTATGTCAAGAGACCATTGACAAGTATAGGCTAACTCTTTTTTAATCTCAAAAACTTTGGTTCCATTTACAGTTCCATATCGTTTTTCAAGTTGATTCCAAATGCTTTCGGTTGTTTCACAATATTGAACACTCTCGGCAATTTTAGGTGATAGGGAGTTGGTTAACCAAGATATTACCATATTATTACATCTATTCCAAAGTTGTAATTCAGGAGCATCATTAGCAGGTTTAGAACATGTTCCATCTATAAAAGCTATCTTATTTTCGCTGACAATGCCACTATCATATTTCTCTTCCAACCCCCAAACCCGATTCCAGAAAATGGAACTTGCACCAAACAAGTACCCGGGACATCAGAGGGATGTATGAATAAAGGACCAGAAGGATCTGGAATATATGTAGAGCTAGCAGTGGTAGAACTAGTTACAGTCATATTTAACTCAGTTGAGAACAAAAATTCTACATGCAATGAGGCAATTGAGGGTTAAAATCACTGAAACCAACAGAGAAAAATTCACACCAACACTGTATGAAAAAGGATAGGGTAAGATGTACCACACTTCTTCGCAACCGGAAGAAGACGGCCTTCAAGGTTAAAACAAACTTCAACTGATCCACTCGAAACCATATTAATGTCAAAGCCCCGAGTTCAATCTCCGACCAAAACCAAATTCTCTTTCGTAACTTCTCAGAACAGACTAAAATCACCGGAAAATATCACAATAAACCCTCGCAGAGCAGAGAATCATCAAAGATTACGGTAAAATATAGAGGCGACAAGGAACAGATGAAATCGAATATGAAGAAAACTTGGACAAAGCCTTGTGAGGGTAATAACGGATGAAAGCGGAGGACCAGATCTATAAGAATCTGTGCTCTGATACCATGATAACTTTGAACATAGGACAAATCGCCATGAAAATCTAACTAGGGTTCTTGAGAACAAATTGAAAGAGAAAAAAAGCTTCAGATGTTTCTGTGTATTGTAAATGGCCAAAACCGTCCAAATGTGTACAAACTATATTATATATACATTGGGCCAAATGTCTTAAACCCAGAAATTATAAACCAAAACTTAACAAAATAAAAGCATATACAATTAACTTATACACAACTGGGCCTGTTTCTGTCGAGGCCCAGATGCCAAATAGCCTTCAAGTCCAACAACAGTCATAACTTGGCTTAGATTATCTATAATTACGTATTTTAGAACTTATGTGTGTTTTAACCTTTTACCGCTTTTAATTACTTGATTATGACATTATGGAATTATCTTGAAACGAACCACGTGTGTGTGAATCCGTTTTGTGCAGGTGTCAAAATTATGTCACGCGTACGTGTACACAATTAATAACACTTATTAATCAAGATTGTTTGGCCAAAGTCGTGCACGTACCTTGATTTATTTTGAGATTATACTTACGTTACGTATACATAATCACAATAGTAAATTAAAAAACGTGCATAAAGCAAACTATGCATGTCTATATATTATCTAAACTAATTTGGGATTCTTGTGAAGCATAAGTAAGGAGTAAACATTATGAGCATGAGGAAATAATTATAATGGTTAAAACTTAAACGGAGACTAAGATAAAGGTCAATATCTTACTATTACGAGGCTAACGGGCAAAAGCTTTACTATTAGCTTAAAATTAAACTTGTGAGTTGGTTAATTAAAAGAGTGATTATAATAACTGATTAGACATGGATACGTGTTGGGATTGAATTGAGATAGCTTAAACTTTATGATTTGGGCTCAATTAGAGCCTTGATCACGATATATATATTGGGCCTGGCCAGATTGACCCAACAAAATTTTAGGCAATCTCTTGCAGGCTTGAGCCAGGGACTCTTAAGGAATTTTTACATTCCTATGCCACATAGGAAACTTTATTACCCTCAATGTTTAAGGTTTGACTTAAATACACTTAGTATACTAAATTACCTATTATATACCATAATTAATTAAGGGGTATAATTAATGGACAGTTTTTTACTCCTTAATTAAAGGTGTCCATATATCCCACGTTTCTCTCTCCCCCTAATTCCTAAGACCAACGCCGTTTTCCCCCTCCCCTTTCTTCCTCTTCTCCATTCCTTACTCGCCGGAAAAGAGAGCTGTTGCTCAACGTCACCTCCCCCCCCCTCCTTTGAACACCCAGCACCTCATCAAATCGTTAGCCATCGAAACCACCCAAACTCCAGTTGAAAAATAACTTCAAACACAACTAAATCTGATTTGCTCAAACACAACTAATAAAGAGGAAGGCCAGTGGATTTGCTCCACCCATCTACAATAACGACAACAAGAACACAGTCAACGCGGTTCCCAAGCGGAAGACTTAAACTGATTTGTAGTTTTTTTGCAGAAATTTTGTAGATGAAGAGAACATTTTGTAGTCAACATTTTTTCCCAGCATAAATTGTAGTTTAATTGTAGTATAAATGTAATAATTTTGTAGATACCCTTAAAAACAATACAACTTTTATACAATACAAAAACTGATTTGTATTTTATTTGTAGTATTTTTGTAGAAATTTTGTAGACGAAGAGAAAATTTTGTAGTCAACATTTTTTTTTTCAACATAGATCGTAGTTTAATTGTAGCATAATTGGGATTTTCGACATAATTGCGTTTTTTGCAGAAGATTCGTAGAAGTTTTAGTTGTTTTTGATTTGTGAAAACAGAAAATAAAGCATCTACAATCAGAATACAAATAATCTACAAAAGTATCTACAAACTGGTTACATTGAATTTTAATATCCCAATTCTCATTCGATTGTAGTTTAATTGGGATTTTCGACATAATTGCGTTTTTTGCAGAAGATTTGTAGAAGTTTTAGTCGTTTTTTATTTGTGAAAACAAAAAACAAAGCATCTACAATCAGAATACAAATAATCTACAATTTATCTACAAA